>UESW01004700.1:522532-544696 GCA_900491605.1 Calamus simplicifolius
TATGCAAAGTGCAATGCGGAGCTACAAGACAAGATTATGACAGCTTGCACCTTTGTCGATGAGAGGCTCAAGGATTATGTGAAAATTCAATCTGACGGAATAAAAATATAGTAGATCATTTAACTAGAATTGTAAGAACTCATTTTTGAGTTATTATTTTTTCAACCCTAGTTATGTACTGAAATTTTTGTTATGCTTTCATTTTGAAATCAATGTATTAAACATCTTAATGTATTAGATCTTTTGATGAAATGAATTCTCTATGATGATTACTCAATGTATTTCCTTTCTACAATGAATGAATGAAATTGTCAAATCTTATCTAGATTGAATGAATGTTTATGCTTCTCTACCTTTTGTTGATAACAAAAAAGGGGAGAGTTTATAGTTTTAGTTTTATGATTGTAATACATTTGAGAAAATCAAAGTAATCAATGAGATAAACAATGGAATATTTATTTAAGTTTCATAGGGGGAGCTACCTCATTAAGGGGGAGCCTAAGTCTAACCTTGAAAACAAAATAAATTCACTAATCAATCATGAATAAACTCAATGTTTTTGTCATCATAAAAAAGGGGGAGATTGTTGGAAGATTATTGAAAAACTACATGATCCAATCCTTTTGATTTTGATGATTACTAAAAGCCTTTGAGTTCATTAAAAGATATAATGAGTTTATTAAATGAGCAACTAATTTATTTTGAACAATCAATGAGAATGTTAAAGTTTGACTTTAATCAATTTGAAAGTAACTTTTAGCTCAATATTTAAACTTTCAAAAGAAATTTTATAATTCATGTTTTATTCAATGAGTTTTTGGAATAGTCTTGAATCAATTCTTAATGTCAATTTTATTGATTTCAAGTCAAAACAATGAATTAAAATGAATCTGGAATGATTTTAATGTCAATCAGAAAAGTTTCTGATTTTTGATACGTTCCGGAGCCGACTCCTGAGTTTTAGAGTCGACTCCGCTCAGTGTACAGAAATGTGCATCTGTGTTGAGTTGACCCACGAAATTTGTCGAGTCGACCCTGATTCTGTCGAGCCGACTCCTTGACTGTGCGAGTCGACTCCGCTCAGACACCAGAAGAGTATTTTTCTGAGCACTTCGCGAGTCGACCCCAAGCCTTTCACGAGTCGACTCCCGACTTTCAGGAGTCGACACTTTACTTTTGGCGAGCCGACCCCTAACCTTTATAAACATTTCTATTTTTGGTAAGACGAGCTCGAGCCAACTCGGGAAAAGCATGAGTCGACTCCAGCAAATCTGGGCGAAATTTTTACGGATGCCAACTCAGCTCCAACGGTTAGTTTTTTGATTAACGGCTATTTTTCTTTGTCTCTAACGGATATATTCTTACAGAATCTATAAATAGAGGAGCTCTTTTCAAATCGAGAGAATCAAGAGAGTGAAAAAGAAAATTTTAAAAAGAGGGAAAAACAGAGCTTCATTTGAAAAATCATTTGAGTTGAGAAAAGAGATTCAAAAGGAGTGAAATCAAAGAGAGAGATTCGTGTGCTCCTGAGCTACAATCTACATAAAGTTCAAGAGGAGATCCCAAAGCAACCAAGAGCAAATCAAGATCTTCCGACCTAGAAAGAAAAGAAGAAAAGCTTCAACCAACATCCAAAAGCCCCAAAGCTAGGAGAATCTGTGCTGAGGCCTGACTCCACACTTCAAAGGAGTTGGAGAAGAGAAGCAAAAAAGTCAAGCCTGCATTCAGCTTATTTAATCAGGCTTTTCTAAGCCTAAGCTTTATTTGATTATTCTGCTCTAGAGGAGCTGTTTGTATTTAAACTCGAATTTATTTTCTTGTGTACTGATTCAAGTGGATTGAATCAGTGGAGGTTATTGTACCTCGTGGTAAGCTTGGGATAGCTTACGTTTTGGGTTAGTTGTGAGCCCGTGAAAACAATGTGTTGGGTTTTGTGCTGATAAGCCCGTGTAAAACCGGCTGGGTTCGTTGTGCACCCGGAAAAATAACAAGTTTGAGTTGTGAGCTTGGAAAACAACTCGGCTGTAATCTAGGGAGATTATAGTGTGGACCCAAGTGAATCTTAGGAGTGGACGTAGGTGTTGTTTGCGCCGAACCACTATAAAACCTTGTGTTTGCCGTGCTTTTTTGTCTCTTACTCTATTTCTCTTATATTTCTGTTTGTGCACTGCTTCTTAGTTAATTCCTTTCACTTGCACATCTTGAGTAAATCTATTTAAAACAATTCAAAAAGTCTTAAATTTTTAAAAACCCAATTCACCCCCCCCTCCTCTTGGGTTGCCATCTGGGCCAACAATTCTGTTATAGGGCTGCGTCAAGGATGCCCGCTATGTTGGGAATTGTATCCTAAAGCCAATCATTTGATGATTGTGCTAATGTAAATTGTATATAAATTGATATATTAATAAAAGTTATTTGGCAGTTTATTCATTACAAGAACATCTTCTTAAAACTCCTAATAGTAATGAAGCCCTCAGGATCTTCCTTCACGATAAAGAAGGATTTATCTATGAAGGTCCTCAAAAGAGTTCGCGACCAAATGATATACTATGAAAGGGCCATAGTACTATCAATTATAGGACGTTGTATATCATATTTGTTGGTTGTCCTCTTAACCAAGGAGTGTAGAGACACTGGTATGACATACATGTGAAAATGTAGGAGTACATTTCATCGAACGTGATACATTTTCGGATACTCTGCTGTCAAGAGTTAATCCGAGAAGATATGACATACAGGTTGTTGACCCAATTGATGATTTTGATGATTAACAAAACTAATTGAGTATAACATTTGAAGTTACTAATGATTTTGATTAAGTTTTTCAGTTTATAAGTCTAATTGATAATCAAAATCAAGAAGACAAATCAAGTTCTGGTTCGAATCTAATGTCAAGGTAAGATTGCAGACATTAGAGTCGACACATGGAATCGCAGAGTCGACTCCGAAAATGGCACAGACTTAGAGTCGACTCCGGGACTGTAGAGCCGACTCTATCAGAAAAACAGAACGATGGATTTTCAGGCCACGACTTAGAGTCGACTCCCAGACTGTTAGAGTCGACTCCAGAAGAATTTTGTGTCGACCCCAGAAAAGTCAGAGACGACTCCAGATCGAGCGGATTAAATTATTTCGAGTTAGAGCCGACTCCAGAAAAGTTAGAGCCGACTCCAGAATGTCAGACACGGCTCCAGAACTGTCAGAACGACTCTAAACTTTATCTTTATCTATTTTAATCCCAACGGCTATTGTTATTTATGGATCTAATCCTTTTTCACTTGCTTCTAACGGATAGTTTTCACTATTTATGGATTAATCGGATCTATAAGAAGAGGGTTTGATTGCATCCCAAAAAAAGAGAAGAAGAAAGAGGCAAAAAGAAAAGAATAGAGAAAATCCTTGAGATCATCAGAAAAGAAAAGAGGGAAAACCTGTAAGGAAAGATCATACTGATTCCCCAAAGAGAAGAGAGATTCCAAGCCTTTGCTGTTCTATTTAGAAGAAATCTCAAAAGAAGGAAGAAGCCCTAGTTTTTCAATCTTCTGAGCCTCAAGAGCATTCAAAGGAAGATCCATTCAAAGGAAGAGAAGGAAGAAGCCACCAAGATCTGCGAATCAGGCTTTGATTCCTATCTCTATTTATTGTTTCATTATTGTATATTTGCTCATTGAAGGAGCAGTTTGCTTTTGTAAAAATTATTGTTTGCTGGGTCAATCTGGTGATTGATTCAGTTGAGGCTGTTAGCCTTGTGCAAGCATTTGCTTGTGGTTTTAGGTTTTGTGCTGGTGAGCCTTGAAAACCAGCTGGGTTCGTTGTGCCCGGGAAAACAACAAGTTTGAGTTGTGAGCTTGCAAAACAACTCTGCTGTAATCAGTTTGATTATAGTGTGGACCCAAGAGGTACTTGGGAGTGGACGTAGGTGTAGGTACACCGAACCACTATAAAATCTATTGTGTTTGCCGTGATTGTCTCTTTATCTTCAACTCTCATTTATAGTTGCTTAGTTTTAAATCTGTGAATCTAAGTTTTTATTTCCGCTGGGGTTATTTTCAAAAGAGTTTAATTTTTGAAAAACCCAATTCACCCCCCCTCTTGGGTTGCTATCTGGACCAACAATTGGTATCAGAGCTAGTGCTCATTTGATTTGATCTAACGATCAAGAGTCAAAGATCCACATGGCAACTCAAGCTGGTTCATCTTTTTTCGAAGGTCAATCTACTAATAGACCACCCTTATTTAATGGTTCTAACTATGGTTATTGGAAGGCTAGAATGAAAATATTCATTCAAGCACTTGACTATGATCTATGGAGTATTATAGTCAATGGACCACACACACCCACTGCTAGAGTTAATGGCATGGAGATTCCTAAACCGGAAACGGAATGGGATGAACATGATAAAAAATTGGCACAACTCAATGCCAAAGCAATGAATGTTTTATACTGCTCATTAGATGCAAATGAATTCAATCGCATATCTATTTGCATTTCTGCTAAGGAAATCTGGGATAGACTTGAGGTTACCCATGAGGGAACAAATCAAGTCAAGGAATCCAAGATTAACATGCTAGTTCATAAATATGAATTGTTTAAAATGGATGCATGTGAATCTATTGCTGATATGTTTACAAGATTTACTGATATAGTTAATGGTTTAAAAAGTCTTGGTAAATCTTATGATAATTCTGATCTTGTGAGAAAGGTTTGCGTTCCTTGCCTAGGACTTGGGAAGCTAAAGTGACTGCAATACAAGAGGCAAAGGATCTAAGTACCTACCCCTAGAAGAACTATTGGGATCCTTGATGACTCATGAGCTTCAAATAAGCAACATGTTGATGATGATGAGTCAAAGAAGAAGAGAACTATGGCTCTTAAGATTTCTGAATATATGGAAGAGCCTCATGAATCTGAAGATGAAAGTGATGATGAGGACATGGCACTCATCACAAGAAAATTTAAAAGATTCATGAAGAAGAAGAAGTTTGAAAAGAAAAAGCCCTTTGCAAGAAAAGATGAGGACAAGGGCAAAGAAAAAGAAGTTATTTGTTTTGAATGCAAGAAGCCGGGTCACTTTAAATCTGAATGCCCTCAACTAAAGAAAGGCACCCGGAGGTTCAAAAAGAAGGCAATGATGGCCACATGGAGCGATTCGGAAAGCTCAAGTTCCGAAGAAGAAGAAAAGAGTGAAATGGCCAATCTATGCTTCATGGCGGACAATGATGAGGTAAGTCCGAGTTTTCTTGATGACTTCACTTTTGATGAATTGCATAGTGCTTTTTATGAATTAATGGATGATTTTGCAAACCTAAGTTCAAAGAACAAAGATTTGAAAACTCAAATGCAAAAACTATTTAGAAAATGAAAAGCATGTTGTTGATAAAGAACTTTTGATAAAAGAAAAAGAAAGTTTGAAAAATGAAGTTGATAGACTTAAGCCTATAGTTGATAAATTTACTCTAAGCTCTATCAAACTTAATATGATTTTGGAAAATCAAAAGGCTATTTTTGATAAAGCTGGATTAGGATATAATCCACTTAAAAAGCAAAAATCTTTGAAAAATATTTTTGTACATGCTGAAAAATCATCAAATATTACTTGTTTTAAATGTGGAAACAAAGGACATAAATCATATATGTGTAAATCTTCACATAAAAGAAAAAGATGATTTGGGTTCCCAAAGGAACAATATTTAATGCATCTAACCATGAAGGACCCAAGAAGGCTTGGGTACCTAAAATTAAGACATGAATGTTTTGCAGGAGTGTCTTGCAGCCATCAGACTGAAAAGAAAATGGTACCTGGATAGTGGTTGCTCAAGACACATGACGGGTGACAAAGATCAATTCATCACCCTTGAATCAAAAAGAGGTGGAGTAGTTACTTTTGGTGATAATGGTCAAGGCCATATCATGGGTATTGGTAAGATTCAAATTACTCCATCTACTCATATTGATAATGTTTTATATGTTGATGGACTTAAACATAATCTGATAAGTATTAGCCAACTGTGTGACAAAGGTTTCAAAGTTTCCTTTGAAGCTTCTGTTTGCACTGTTACTAATCCATTGATAATAGCATTATTCTTGTTGGTAAACGCTATGGCAATGTGTACTTAATTGATTTGAGTAATTTATCTCCAAGTAATCATTGCTTAGTTGCTAATAATGCTAAATGAATGAGATTGGTTGGCTATGGCATCGTAGATTAGGTCATGCAAGCACACACCTAATTTCTAAATTATTGAAAATGGATTTAGTTAAAGGTATTCCTAGTCTAAATTTTGAAAATAATCGAATATGTGATGCATGTCAATTTGGAAAACAAACAAGAACTTCTTTCAAATCTAAGAATGTTGTTTCAACTACTAGGCCACTAGAGCTACTACACATGGACCTTTTTGGACCTACTAGAACCACAAGTCTAGGAGGAAAGAAATATGGTCTAGTGATAGTAGATGATTACTCTAGATTCACTTGGGTAATGTTTTTGGCTCACAAAGATGAGACTTTCTCAATATTCATGAAATTGTTAAGAAAGTCACTAATGAGAAAAACACTACCATAGTGTCTATTAGAAGTGATCATGGAACTGAATTTGAAAATCACTTATTTGAAAAATTCTGTTTTGAAAAAGGCATACATCATAACTTTCTGCACCTAGAACACCACAACAAAATGGAGTTGTAGAAAGGAAGAATAGGACTTTAGAAGACATGGCCCGTACCATGCTATGTGAAAGCCAACTTCCAAAATATTTTTGGGCGGAAGCTATAAACACAGCTTGTTACATTCTAAATAGAGCCCTAATTAGACCTATCCTTAAGAAAACTCCCTATGAACTTTGGATCAATAGGAAACCAAATTTAAGTTATTTTCATGCATTTGGTTGTAAATGTTTTATTCATAACAATGGTAAGGATAATCTTGGGAAGTTTGACGCAAAGTCTGATGAAGGTATCTTCCTAGGATATTCTACATCTAGCAAAGCATATAGAGTATTTAATAAGAAAAGCTTAGTTGTAGAAGAATCCATTCATATAGTGTTTGATGAGTCTTTAGCATCAAGTTCAGATAAAATTGATGATGAGGAAGATACATCTTTGATTGAAAGAGATATTGAAAAATTAAATGTATCTTCAGATCAAGAACCTGAAGTTAAGGATGATGACTCACCTAAGGATGATGGTATTGATACTGTTCAAAATGATAAAGATCTACCTAGAGATTGGAGATATGCTTATGGTCATCCTAAGGACCTAATCATAGGTGATCCATCTCAAGGTGTAAGGACTAGATCATCAATGAGAGATATCAATAATCATCTTGCATTTGTATCTCATATAGAACCTAAGACTATAGAGGAAGCCGAGAAAGATAGTTATTGGATGTTAGCAATGCAGGAAGAGTTAAACCAATTCACTAGAAATCAAGTTTGGACCCTAGTTGAAAGACCTAAAAATCACCCTATAATAGGATCTAAATGGGTATTTAGAAATAAATTAGATGAAAATGGCATAGTAATTAGAAACAAAGCTAGACTAGTTGCAAAAGGATATAATCAAGAAGAAGGTATAGATTTTGATGAAACTTTTGCACCTGTTGCTAGATTAGAAGCCATTAGGCTACTACTTGCATTTGCATGTCATATGAATTTCAACTTATTTCAAATGGATGTTAAAAGTGCATTTCTAAATGGTTTTATAAATGAGGAAGTTTATGTTGAACAACCTCCTGGTTTTGAAGATCATGAATTTCCAAACCACGTCTTCAAACTACACAAAGCACTTTATGGTTTAAAGCAAGCACCTAGAGCTTGGTATGATAGATTAAGTAAATTTTTAATTGAAAATGACTTTTCTAGAGGAAATGTTGATAAAACTTTTTTTAAAAAGAAAAGGAAAGGATTTATTAATCGTTCAAATTTATGTTGATGACATTATATTTGGTGCTACTAACAATCTCCTTTGTCAAGAATTTGCTAAGCTAATGCAGGGAGAATTCGAGATGAGCATGATGGGAGAACTAAACTTCTTCCTTGGACTTCAAATCAAACAAGAGAAAGCGGAATTTTCATTAACCAAACAAAGTATACAAAGGAAATACTCAAGAAATTTGGTATGGAATCTGCTAAACCTCTTGGTACGCCAATGAGTCCCTCATGCAAGCTGGACAAGGATGAAGTAGGTAAGAAAGTAGATCAGAAGCATTACAGAGGTATGATTGGATCACTTCTTTATCTAACTGCAAGTAGGCCAGATATCATGTTTTCTGTCTGCTTATGTGCAAGATATCAATCTAATCCTAAGGAATCACATTTACTTGCTGTTAAAAGAATCTTTAGATACTTAAATGGAACTAAAAATGTAGGATTATGGTATTCTAGAGACTCAACCTTAAAATTGATTGCTTATTCTGATTCTGACTATGCTGGTTGTAATTAGATAGAAAGAGTACAAGTGGGGTATGCCAACTTTTAGGAAGTAACTTAATCTCTTGGTTTAGCAAGAAGCAAAATTCGGTTGCATTATCCACTGCTGAGGCAGAGTATGTTGCAGCTGGAAGTTGCTGTGCTCAAATCCTTTGGATTAAGCGACAACTTGAAGATTATGGTATCACACTTGATAAAATACCTATTAAATGTGATAATACTAGTGCTATCAATCTAACTAAAAATCCAATTCAACATTCAAGAACTAAACACATTGAAATTAGACATCACTTTATTAGAGAACATGTAACCAACAAAGATGTTTGTCTTGAATATGTTAATACTAATGATCAATTAGCTGATATCTTTACCAAACCTTTGAGTGAGGAGAGATTTTGCTATCTTAGAGGAGAATTAGGAGTTTGTGATCCTTTAGAATAATTTTCTGAAACTCCTAAGGACAACAACTATCTAGACTTCTATAATTTCTTGAAAATCCTCTATGTTCAATAAGGAAATTTATCTAGAAAGTTGATTTATTGTTTCCCCAATTGTTAAGGAACACTTATCTAGAGTTTGATGATTAATTTGATCAGTTTCAGATCCTTGAAAATCTGATTTTTCTCTGAAACTATTGTGGAGTCGACACCTTCAGTTTGTGGAGTCGACACCTTCTTATTTTGATGTTCTGTCTGGGCAATTAGAGCCGACTCTGGCTTCTGTAGAGCCGACTCTAATTCGGGCGCTGACAGATTCTCTGGTTCGAGCCGACACCTCATTTTCGGGAGTCGACTCTAAGTGGAACTAGGTCAAAATAAAAAGGGCGGAGTCGACCCCAAACGATTTCTATCGTCTCCTAAACTATTCTCAAGCCATTCCAAACTGATTCCAAACCCTCCAAATCCCTCAAAACCTTTGATTACTCATTCCAATCGAATCCAATGGCTCCCAAAAGGCGTGCTACCATTGGTGGTTCGACTATTCCGACGAAGCGCCGTTCAAATCGGAGGCAACCTTCGTCATCTTCTTCATCTGCCACCCAAGATGACTCTCCACCCTCACCATCTTCTCCAAAAGTCGACCAATTAGCCGGTAAGGCCATTACAACCGGAAGGAAAGTCGATTTCAACTTTTTTACTTCCGAAGGCTTTGCTATTGGGCGATTATTGCAAGAAATGGGATGGGAGAAGGTCTGCTCTTTGGATATTCCTACCTACCCCGCCCTAGTAAGAGAGTTTTATAATGATTTAAGTAGAGGAGAGGGAGGATTAGTAAGTGTTGTAAGAGGAACAAAAGTAGTCATCACAGCCGAATATCTTGGAAATTTATTGGAAATGCCTACTGTTGGACTTATTGAATATCATCATGAAGATAGAGGAGGAGCTCTATCAAGGATGTTAGGAAGAGAAGTCTCTGAGTTTGAGGAAATTTTAGCAAATCAACTTAATTTAGAACTCAGACTGCTTCACAATATCTGTGGAAGGATTCTTTTTCCTAAAATCGAAAGATTTGAGTATGTCTCGGAGCGAGACGTTTTATTAATGGACTGCATACTCACTGGTAGACCCTTAAATCTTGCTGAGATGATGATAGGCTATATGGCGGAGGCTGCTACCAAGAAAAGATCAACATTGCCATACGGTATGATTTTAACTTTAGTTTTCAGAAGCCAAGGAGTTCTTATAATGGACAATGAGCCACTAAGGAAGTTAAGACATACAGATTATTATAGTGTCTCTACTATTCATCGAATGGGCTTTAGAAAAGAGAATGGAAACTGGATTAAAAGAGGACATGAGGCCAGAGCTGAGGAGATTAGAGTTGAGGAAGTCAGAGGAGAAGACTTTCCTGGACCTTCTGCTGGACCTTCTACTGGACCACCTACTGGACCCTCAGAAGCTGGACCAAGCTCTCAACCTCCACATCAGTCAGCAATGGCATCAGAAAGATTTTCTGAGGAGCAAATTGGTCAGCTCAGGGCTTTACTTGCTGAGTATGACATTGTCAGAACAAATGATATGTGTAAATTAAGAGAAGAGTTCAATCAACTAAAAGATGAGATAAATTCAAGACTCGACATGATTTCCTTCTCACTTAGCAATTCTGTCGAATCCTTTAGTACTGATCTTCATAGTATTTTTGAAAGGATGGAAGGGATTGCTGACGGTTCTGAAAATATCTTCATGCTACAAGTCAACTAAAGAAAGATATTGACCTTGCCATTTCTCAGATTGAAGCATGTCTTGAAAGCTTTAAGAAAACCCAAAAAGATGATGTTATGGAGATGATCGGACATCTAAAGAAAATAGTGTACAAGCATATTTGATCCTAGATTGTATCTTAGGATTTCTTGTTTTATTTCTTAGCATGTATATAGGACTTATGTTTTTTTATATATACATGTAATAGATCTTGTTTTGGAGTACAAATGGTTGAATGAATATTACACTTTGATTACAAATTTATCTTTGATTGAATGCCAATGAATGTCAATCTTTATTCGAACCAACATCCTCGCCTTGATAACATTCCTTATTTGCTTTTAAAAACTCACCTTATTGCTGATAACAAAAAAGGGGGAGAGATGAGTGTGTAATGCATAAAAAGGAAAGAGAATTTTTAAGAGTGTATAATGCATAACAAAGACAATGAAGAAGTTCTGAGAATAGAAAGAATGAGATTTTTTTAATTCAGTCTATCTACATAGGGGGAGTTATTCAATGCAGGGGGAGCTTAATAAAATTCTCCATATAAAAGCTGAATCATTTTGATTGATGTCATGTTTTTTTCGTTTTAAATGTTGGCATCAAATTCTCTATTACAAAGTCTCTAAGCTTTAAATTTTCAATTCAAATGAATTTCTTTAATGCATATACTCAAAGTTTTTGTCATCATCAAAAAGGGGAGATTGTTGACCCAATTGATGATTTTGATGATTAACAAAACTAATTGAGTATAACATTTGTTGTTACTAATGATTTTGATTAAGTCTTTCAGTTTATAAGCCTAATTCATGATCAAAATCAAGAAGGAAAATCAAGTTCTGGTTGAATCTAATGTCAAGGTAAGACTGCAGACATTAGAGTCGACACATGGAATCGCAGAGCCGACTCCGCAAAACGGCACGGACTTAGAGTCGACTCGGGACTGTGAGAGCCGACTCTATCAGAAACAACAGAACGTTGGATTTTCAGGCCACGACTTAGAGTCGACTCCCGGACTGCTAGAGTCGACTCCAGAAGAATTTTGTGTCGACCCCAGAAAAGTCAGAGACGACTCCAGATCGAGTGGATTAAATTATTTCGAGTTAGAGCCGACTTCAAAAAGCCAGAGCCGACTCCAGAATGTCAGACACGGCTCCAGAACTGTCAGAACGACTCTAAACTTTAACTTTATCAATTTTAATCCCAACGGCTATTGTTATTTATGGATCTAATCCTTTTTCACTTGCTTCTAACGGATAGTTTTGCACTATTTATGGATTAATCGAATCTATAAGAAGAGGGGTGATTGCATCCCAAAAAGGAAGTGAAGGAAAATCAAGAAAGAGGCAAAAAGAAAAGAATAGAGAAAATCCTTGAGATCTATCAGAAAAGAAAAGAGGGAAAACCTGTAAGGAAAGATCATACTCATCCCCAAGAGAAAGAGATTCCAAGCCTTTGCTGTTCTACTTAGAAGAAATCTCAAAAGAAGGGAGAAGCCCTAGTTTTTCAATCTTCTGAACCTCAAGAGCATATCCAAAGGAAGATCCATTCAAAGGAAGAGAAGGAAGAAGCCACCAAGATCTTCGAATCAGGCTTTGGTTCCTAATCTCTATTTATTATTTCATTATTGTATATTTGCTCATTGAAGGAGCAGTTTGCTTTTGTAAACTCATTACATTGTTTGCTGGGTCAATCTGGTGATTGATTCAGTTGAGGCAGTTAGCCTTGTGCAAGCATTTGCTTGTGGTTTTAGGTTTTGTGCTGGTGAGCCTTGAAAACCAGCTGGGTTCATTGTGCGCCCGGGAAAATAACAAGTTTGAGTTGTGAGCTTGCAAAACAACTCTGCTGTAATCAGTTTGATTATAGTGTGGACCCAAGAGGTACTTGGGAGTAGACGTAGGTGTAGGTACACCGAACCACTATAAAATCTATTGTGTTTGCCGTGCTTATCTCTTTATCTTCAACTCTTCACTTATAGTTGCTTAGTTCTAAATCTGTGAATCTAAGTTTTTATTTCCGCTTGGGGGTTATATATTCAAAAGAATTTAATTTTTGAAAAACCTAATTCACCCCCCCTCTTGGGTTGCTATCTGGACCAACACAGGTGAAAATGTAGGAGTACATTTCACCGAACGTGACACATTTTTGGATACTCTGCTGTCAAGAGTTTATCCGAGAAGATATAGGTATAAGTATCCTTCAGACCTGAAGATCACAACCGGTGACTTGCAAGTAACTCATTGTACTTAGGTGCCGGACCACCTGGATTTCTAATCCAGCTACGAAAGGTTATTGGGTGCAGTCAAGTACTTGTGGTAGTCAGTTATGGATCAAGATGGAATTTGACCTATCCTATTAAAAGGAGAAATGGTTGTGTTTCAATTTACCAAGACCTTGGCCAAGGCACTTCATGTGAAAGTCACATGATCACTAAATTGAAATCACTTTATGGATTTGCTATTTAGAGTTGACAGGCTCTTAAGCCATCCTTAGTATTTGTGGTCAAAAGGATAAATTATACGGTAACGTTTCTTAGGGTTCTTGGAGTTTGCTCGACAACTCTTCGACCTATCCGGACGTCGGGTTCCATTGCTAGATGGGCACATCGATTAGTATAGAAAGTTGTTTCTATGCTACTAGCTTAGGTTTGAACCTAAAGAGTCACACACATAGAAGTTTCCTAGGATGATCTATTTGCTGATCAACGATTGAGAATCATATATGATTTAATTAATCAATTTGATTGATTGAATTATCTCAATTGGGTTAAGTACAAATGAATAAGATTCAATTTGGTTTAAGTCTATTAGAAGGACTAATCAATTTCAAATATTGATTTGAAATTAGACTTGATTTGGATTTAAATAGATTCAGGACTAGCCAAATTTGATTTGGGCTAGGACCATGATCTATGTGGGTTCAATCCAATAAATTCAGATCAGATTAAACCATCACCTGAACCCAAACCTCTTGCATACGGATCTCACATGATGAGATGGTTGAAATCTCATTTCATGAGAGATTAAATTCTCATATAGAATTTAATGCCTGATATTAATCTTCTCCAGTTGGAATTCTAAGTGATAGAATTAATGTACCTCTCGAAATTAGCCAAACATTGCGACTATTTGGTTTTTACCGAACATCGGAATTAACCACGCGCTGCGTCTCTTTGGTTTTCACCGAACGCATCTCTTTGGTTTTTACCGAACGTCGGAATTAACCAAACGTCGCGCCTCTTTGGTTCGGCGTCTCTTTGCTTTTTACCAAACGGTGGAACTCTAAATGTTAGAATTCAATGGGCTGGCTAAAATGAGACTATAAATAGAGGACATCTCTCATCAGATTACACAGAACAATAACACACGACATGTCATGGATTGAAATTCTAAAAAGTTAGAATAGAAAATCCTGGTGATTCTGGTGTTAGTAAAAGCTTGATGGATCTTGCAAGCTTGGTGGATCTTGGAGGAAGATTCAAGTGGGAGGATATAAGATCAGCAAAGTCATTTTTTCGCGAGTTAGCACTCCCGAAAATCCAATCATTCGGGGCTTCGCATGGACGATAGTAGAGGCTGGACGATTGAACGGCTGCAGAGCACAAAAGGATTTACCAACTGCCCTTAAGGTAAGTGATATGATCCCTAAACCTTAAGGCATGATTCAAGGCAAGAAGTACGACTTCTTACGTTAAGGATCAAGATATGATCTTGATGATTATTTATATGCATATTTTAGATCAAGCGATCCTATATATAAGGCAAAGATATGATCTTGATGCATATTAGATAGATTAATATGTAATCTTTTAGTTTCCGCATTGATAATAGTTATCAAATTTTAAAAATATGCATGTCTCGGAGTTTATCAATCCCTTCAAATGGTATCAGAGCATGGTTTCGTCATTGATCTAATTTATTGCATAAAAGCTTAATGCTCTCATTAATTGTGTAATCAAAGCTAAAACAGATCATAGGTCTATTCGGTCACATATGGATTAAAAATCCAAATTACCCATTCAACGAGGTATTATGTGACATATTGTCGTGACGTTATGGTTCTTGATGTTTATTCAAAAGATAATTTAAATTGATCTTTGGCTTCAAAACATAGATTACACACACTCTCAAAATATATTTTATATTTGATGTATATTGATATTGTATAAAAGCATTATATTTGTATATATGTTTAGTCTAAAAACATAGATATGAGATATGATGGCTTGTAATCTATGTTATGAAACATACAAATATTTATGAGAGTTTTATTTGAATGTTAAATATTAATTTATAATCTTTTAGATATGATCTAAATATAGGAATTATGAGTAATAACATAATGCAAGTGATGCTTGATTGAAATATATGACATGTAAATATGAAATATATTTAATCTTTTGGATTAGCTAAATCAGGTCCATAAAGGGTTAGACCCTAAGGTTTAAATCAACTAGACTAAAAGAGTATTTGATCAAATCCAAATTAATTAGATTAGGTTAAGAATGCTCTAAATCAAACAATAGTTGTAGTTGATCCTGTCCTTCTCTTTGATTAAACCAAATGGAAGTAGATTAGGCTCCGTGGTTGAGCATGAATCTCTTAGATGGTCAAATCAAAATTGGTTAACCATATGATGTCAAGGTGAGTTGGCAAGTTGCTCTAGGATCAACGATCGATTGGTTTTTAATTTGGAGCTACTCGTATTGATGCGTATTTAATGAGTTAATGGCATATCTCTCCCATCGATCTCACTTACCTGATCAATATGGTGAACCATTGATGATTCTAATCATTTACCTGATTCGGGTTGACCCATGCCTATAAGAAATCAGTCTGACTAATTTAGGTGCCACTTAACCAGACTTAATCTTGTTTCATTCTACAGATTTCATAGGTTCAGTAGGAGAACTTGATTAGTCAATTTGTCTTCAGATTATTAAATCCTCTAAAATTATTAGGTCCTTAAAATGAAATAGTTATATGATAACTAGATCATAGCCTCCCATTAAGGTGCCCACTAAAGAATTAAGAATAATTCTTTGAATTGGGGTGTAGAGGCTGCCAATTTGAACAAAATAGTAGAAGAATCTTTAGACTAAAGTCCAAGTCTTTAGACTGAATCAATTTATATACTAATAAACTTTAGTTTTTTCTTATGCAGAAAATGACCACTAATTTATCATTAAGGTCCCTATTGGATAGTGACAAGTTGAATGGTTCAAATTTCAATAGCTGGTTTAAAAAACTTAAGATCGTCCTTGAGCATGAGAGGATTCTTTATATTCTGAATAATCCTGCACCAAAGATACTTGATGCAAACACACAAAGTTCTGAGAAAGACACTTATCAGAAGTGGCTCAATGATAGAACTAGCGTACGTTGCATCATGCTAGCAGCAATGAACGATAAATTTGGTCGATGGTTCGAGAATGCTCAGCCAAAAGAAATCATTCAAGCGTTGAATGAATCTTTCGGCACACCTAACGACGTTGAAAGGCACAAGACTAGTTGTGCTATTTTTAATGCTCGAATGAGGGATGGATCTCCTGTCACTGATCATGTATTGTACATGATCGAGAAGATAGAACTGCTAAGCAAGCTCGGCTTTCCCTTACATGAGCAGTTGGGAAAAGATGTGATCCTGAATTCCTTGCCTCCATCCTTCCGATCTTTCCTTACTCATTTTCGAATGACAAAGCCTGCAGTCAACTACCACGGTTTGTTGGGGTTGTTACATAACTTTGAGAAGGACAACTAGCTCTCTAAGGGTTTGGTTAATGTGGTTGAAGGATCTAAGTTAGGGCGATAACCCTTTGGAAAAGGGAAGAAGAAAAAGAATAAGAAAAATGTGCAACATGCTAGGACATCTATAAGTGGTCAGATGCAGAAGAAGAAAGTTGATAAAAGTCAAGCTGAATGCTTTCATTGCAAGATGCAAGGGCACTGGAAGAGGAAATGTCCTCTTTACATTGCCACACTTGATCCAAACAGGCTAAAGAAGAAAAAAGGGGCAAGATGTTGCTCAACAAGGTATCTATATGATAACACCTTGTAATTTTTCTGTATATAATAATCAGACCTGGGTATTGGATATTGGGAGTCCTTTTAACATTTGCAATTTATTACAGGGACTACAGGTCACTAGAAGATTTGAGGACAATGAAAGATTCCTTAATGTCGGCGATGGAAGATTAGTTCCAGTTCTAGCATTAGGAGTTCTTGAAATAGTTTTCAATAGAAATGTCATTATACTAAATGATTGTCATTTTTGCCCAACGTTCTTGTTGAACGTAATTTCTGTAGGCCTTCTGGCCAAAAGTTATTATGAAATTTCAATAAAGGATGTCACTTTGAATATCATTATGAATGGAGTCACTGTAATGACTGGGCATTTATCTAATGGCATTTCTATATTATCATAGCCTGTAAATGTAGTGTACAAATCAAGTAAGTGCCCTAAAATAATTGATGTCACAGATATTTATCTTTGGCACCATCGGCTGGGTCATATCAATAAGAATAGATTAAACAGGTTAACTCAGGAGGGCATCCTTCGAATTGATGATTATGAATCATTAACTACCTGTGAATCCTGTCTTCTTGGTAAAATGACCAAGTCATCTTTTACTAGAAAAGGTGAAAGAGCCAAAGAGCTATTGGGTCTAGTACATACTGATGTATGTGGACCAATGAGCACTTTGCCAAAGGTGGATATTACTACTTCATTACTTTTATAGATGACCTTTCTAGGTTCGGTTATGTCTATCTTATGAGACATAAATCTGAGTCGTTTGAAATGTTCAAACTATATCATAAAGAAGTAGAAAAACAAACAGGAAAATGCATTAAGATCCTTCGATCAGATCGAGGAGGCGAATACCTTTCCAATGACTTTGTGACATATTTAAGGGAGAATGGGATTCTCTCCCAATGGACTCCTCCTGGAACACCGTAGCATAACGGTGTGTCGGAAAGAAGGAATCGAACTCTATTAGACATCATTCGGTCCATGATGGGTTTTGCAAGCTTGCCAATATCCTTTTGGGGATATGCATTAGAATCAGCTTGTCATATTCTCAATAAGGTTCCAAGTAAGTCTGTTTCTAAAACTCCACATGAGATATGGTATGGACATAAACCAGTTATCACCTATCTGAGAGTCTGGGGGTGTTCGGCTTATGTGAAACGTGCAAAATCAGACAAACTTGAACCCAAATCTGACAAATATTTTTTTATTAGCTATTCGAAAGAAACCAAAAGATATTACTTCTAGAATACTGAAGAAAAAAAGTTGTTCATTAGTAATAGAGCAATTTTTCTTGAAAAGGAGTTCCTTAGTGAAGGAACAAATAGCTCTAATATTGAACTTGAGGAAGTTCATCAAGTAGAAGGAACAACACAAACTAGTGAACCCTTAGAATCTGAGTTGATTAGATCAAACTCAAAACCCATTTTAGATGCACCATTAAGGCGATCTGGTAGAGTACCACATCAACCGGACAGATACTTAGGTTTCTTGGTCCAGAACGAAGATCCTATTGAGCTCGATGAGAACAATGAGGATCTGATCACCTATATGGATGCTATGCAAAGGACTGACTCTGATAAATGGCTTAATGCAATGAAATCCGAACTTGATTCCATGAAGGACAATAATGTATGGACATTAGTTGATCCACCCGAAGGGATAAAACCTATAGGGTGTAAGTGGGTTTTCAAGAGAAAAAGAGGCACAGATGGAAAGGTAGAGACCTACAAAGCACGTCTGGTTGCCAAGGGGTATCGTCAACGTTATGGTATTGACTATGACGAAACATTTTCTTCTGTGGCAATGCTTAAATCCATTCGGATTATGCTAGCTATAGCAGCACACTTTGATTATGAGATTTGACAGATGGATGTTAAAACCGCATTTCTAAATGGTAATTTAGATGAATAGGTGTATATGATACAACCTGAAGGTTTTATATCTGAAAACGAGTCTAAAGTGTGCAGGCTACAGAAGTCCATTTATTAACTTAAGCAAGCATCTAGGAGTTGGAACATACGATTTGATAATGTGATCAAATCTTATGGCTTTGTTAAGAATAAAGAAGAACATTTGTTGACCCAATTATTGATTTTGATGATTAATAAAGACATGAGTATATTCATTTTGTTTCTAATAGATTTAACAAGTGTTTCAGGGATTAAAAATGTTTGATCAATAAAAAAGAATAAAGAAACATATTTTGAATCAATGTTTTAAAAGAACTTTTCAAAGTTTAGAGCTTGGAGTCGACACCCAAATAGTCAGGAGCCGACCCCAAGGCGTATCAGAAGGTTTCTAGGATTTTGGCACGGCTTGGAGTCGACACCCAGGGTTTTGGAGCCGACTCTAACTTGAGATACAGAGAAGTGCATTTTGTTTCAGTTTCTGGAGCCGACACCTAGAATTTAGGAGCCAACACCTGAGATTTCGGGAGCCGACACCTAAGTTTCTAGAGCCGACTCTAACCTGAGAACAAAGAGCGTATTTTTATAGACTTTTCTCGAGCCGACACTTACAGTTTCTGAAGCCGACTTCCAAAAGCGACGAGCCGACACTTACCTTTCTCGAAGCCGACTCCCCAATAACTTTTTCTTTACTATTTTAAACACCCGACTTGGAGCCGACACCTGAAAAGTTGGAGCCAACTCCAACCTGTCAGGAATGAACTTTTTATCTGTCAGAACGGACTTCAATGATAAGATTTCTTTTCACCTAACCTCTAACGACTATTTTTTTTGTGTGTAGAAGAACCCATACATCTCACAACGGCTATATTTCCCACCTAAACCTGTATTAAGAGATCTATATAAAGGGAAAAATCATTCGTTTGAAAAAAAAAAACACATACAAAAGAAAAGAAGAAAAATCAAGAAAAATACTCTATGAAAAAGAGAGAGAAATCAAGAGGAAAGACTTAGAGCTCAAATCCATCATCCTCAGAAAGCTCAAAGAGAAATCCACAAGCTTCTCAAGTTCAAATCAAGGAGATTTCCAACATTTGAAGAGAGAAAGCAAAAGCTCCAAATCCTCAACTTCTCAACTGCAAATTTCAGTGAAGAATCTGAGCTAAGGCCCTGATTCAATCTTTCAAAGGAGAAGAGGAAAAGAAGAAAAGAAGAAAAGCATACATTCAAAGATCTTCAATCAGGCTTATCTTACCTTGCTTATTTATTTACATATTTGCTCATTTAAAGGAGCTGATTTGTACTCTAAACTCTATTTTCCATTTGTGCTTGCTGATTCAATCAGGGGATTGAATTAGTGGAGGTAGTATACCTCGGTACAAGCTAAGGATAGCTTGTAGTTGGGTTGTGTGCTGGGAGCCGGAAAAACCAGCTGGGTTCGTTGTGATCCCGGGGAAACAATAAGTTTTGAGTTGTGAGCTTGTAAAACAACTCGGATGTAATCAAGTAGATTATAGTATGGACCCAAGTGATACTTGGGAGTGGATGTAGGTGTTGGATACACCGAACCACTATAAAATCTTTGTGTTTGTCATGTTTTGACTCTCTAACTCTATCTCTTTATTTGTGCTTAGCATTTATCTTGCACTTAATCTCTTTTAATTCAAAGCTCATAGTTTCAAAAGGTTAAATTCTTAAGAACCCAATTCACCCACCCTCTTGTGTTGTCATCTGGGCCAACAATTGTTATCAGAGCTAGTGCTCATTATTTATTTGATCACATGATCAAGAGCTAAAGATCCAAATGGCAGCTCAAGCTGGATCTTCATTTGCTGAAGGTCATTCTACTAATAGACCTCCTTTGTTTAATGGTTCGAATTATTCTTATTGGAAAGCTAGAATGAAAATTTTTATTCAAGCTTTAGATTATGAACTTTAGAGTGTAATCACTAATGGACCAAGCACACCCACACACTTGGTAGATGGTTCAATAGTTCCTAAACCTGAAAGGGATTGGAATGAGAACGATAGGAAAATGGCTCAGCTTAATGCAAAAGCCATGAATGTTTTATATTGTGCTTTAGATGCTAATGAGTTCAATAGAATTTCTACATGTATTTCTGCAAAAGAAATTTGGGATAGATTAGAAATTACCCATGAGGGTACTAATCAAGTTAAAGAATCTAAAATCAATATTCTAGTGCACAAGTATGAATTGTTTAGCATGGAACAAAATGAAACCATCGCATGCATGTACACTAGATTTACTAATATTGTAAATGGTCTAAAAAGTCTTGGCAAGACCTACACTAACTCTGAATTGGTTCGTAAAATTTTTAGGTCTCTTCCAAGGACATGGGAAGCAAAGTAACTGCAATCCAAGAAGCCAAGGACCTCAACACCTTCCCTTTGGAGGAGCTACTTGGATCTTGATGACCCATGAACTGACCATGAAGCAACATCAGAAGAAGGAAGTCAAAAAGAAGAAAACAATTGCCCTTAAAGACATGAGTATATTCATTTTGTTTCTAATAGATTTAACAAGTGTTTCAGGGATTAAAAATGTTTGATCAATCAAAAAGAATAAGAAACATGTTTTGAATCAATGTTTTAAAAGAACTTTTCAAAGTTCAGAGCTTGAAGTCGACATCCAAATAGTCAGGAGCCGACCCTAAGGCGTATCAGAAGGTTTCTGGGATTTTGGCACGATCTGGAGTCGACACCCAGGGTTTTGGAGCCGACTCCAACATGAGATACAAAGAAGTGCATTCTATTTCAGTTTCTGGAGCCGACACCTATAATTCAGGAGTCGACACCTGAGTTTCTGGAGCCGACTCTAACCTGAGAACAGAGAGCATATTTTTATGGACTTTTCTCGAGCCAACACGTACAGTTTTCGGAGCTGACTCCTGAAAGCGACGAGCCGACATTTAACTTTCTCGGAGCCAACTCCCCAACAACTTTTTCTTTACTATTTTTTAACACCCAACTTGGAGCCGACACCTGAAAAGTTGGAGCCGACTCCAACCTGTCAGGAACGTATTTTTATCTGTCAGAACGGACTTCAACGGTAAGATTTCTTTTCACCTAACCTCTAACGGCTATTTTCTTTGTGTGTAGAAGAATCTATACATCTCACAACGGCTATATTTCCCACCTAACCTGGATTAAGATATCTATATGAAGGGAAAATCGTTCGTTTGAAAAAAAAAACACATACAAAAGAAAAGAAGAAAAATCAAGAAAAGTACTATGTGAAAAAGAGAGAAATCAAGACGAAAGACTTAGAGCTCAAATCCATCGTCCTCAGAAAGCTCAAAGAGAAATCCACAAGCTTCTCAAGTTCAAATCAAGGAGATTTCCAACATTTGAAGAGAGAAAGCAAAAGCCCCAAATCCTCAACTTCTCAACTTCAAATTTTAGTGAAGAATCTTAGCTGAGGCCCTGATTCAATCTTTCAAAGGAGAAGAGGAAAAGAATAAAAGAATAAAAGCATACATTCAAAGAGCTTTAATCAGGCTTCTCTTACCTTGCTTATTTATTTACATATTTGCTCATTTAAAGGAGCTGTTTTGTACTCTAAACTCTATTTTT
>UESW01004700.1:547625-564535 GCA_900491605.1 Calamus simplicifolius
TGTATAGTACCTTTTGGAGCTTGTCCAGATGGCTCTGCTAGAAATTGCATGAGAGGGCAACGCGTGTCGTGTTGATACTTGAAAACATACATCTAGACACTTATAGAATGGCCATGTTCATCCTATTGTAGCACCATCACGCCTTAATCCATCACTTCAATTGTGTATATGATACGGCTAGGATGACCCTACAAGGCCTAATTATTATTAATTCTCAAATTAACAAGAACCAATTAAAGTTTCAAATAAACTAAAATACTTTTCGAAATATAATACAATTGCATTTAAAAACAAAGTTAAATATTTAATTACATGAGCCTGGTATTAGAAATCATATATATATATATATATATATATATGCGCGCGCGCTCGTGCATTCTAATTTCTAATTATTCAACTTGTCCTCCATCTACTACTCATTCTAAGCATCTCTTAGCTCCGTAAAACATATGAAAAAAATTGGAATAAGCTACAACTCTATAAGAATCCTCTGTATATACTAATATGCAAGTGTGTTCTCATCATAAACCATCAATAAATTATAACATTTACATACATAAATGTATAAATGTTCATGTGGATGATATTCAACACTAATCTATTACATGCATATTTAAATATAGAAGCCCTAAACATACTCACTAGCATATAACAATAATTTTATATAACAATGAATATGTATATCATGCCATGCTCAATCAATATATATCTTCATTAAGATATGTATTATACAAGATATAGCCTGGAATTAATTTCCAACATACTTCTTTCCTTTTTGGGCAAATTTATCAATAATATTATCACTTAATTTTATTATACTCAAGATTTATCTTATCAAATTGATATTAGAGTAGTCATAATTGTGCTTTAGCCCATAGTAAGCAACCAAATCTAGCCTAGCCATGTTTCAACCTGTAGCAATAACCAATCCATTTGTACTTTAGCTCATGGTGGCAGTTAAGTCTAATCAAGCTACAACCTTTAGTGACAACCAAACTTAACTATGCTTCATCTTAAGGTGGTAGCAAAATTAATTACATGACTAGTCTATTACTTTTCATCATCATCTATACCATTGTCATTTTCAAGAAATTAATTTAATGCAATTCTGTAAGCACATGAATATCATGAGTTTCAATGCTATAATACCAAATAATATGAAGCCTGAAGAATGCAAATATAATTTACAAGAATGCATGATTAAACATATTTCATAATAAATTTTCATAAATTTCAATGTATAAACAACATAATATCACTAATACATGTATTGTCAAATAAGTATAATCATACCAATATACATATAGACCATAAGCTATAACTTAACTAGAAAAATCAACTTCACCCAAAAAGTGTACCCACCGGATATGGTTATTAATATCAATAAACTAGCAACATGTTTGCAACTAACATCCTTGATTAATCAATATTTTGATTAACTACTCTAAATTTATTTCAACCCTAGTCTACGCAATAAACCATTAAATTCAATAGTAAAAAGAATATAATCTGATCTTACCTTAGTCAATTGAATAGGAAAGGCTAAGCTCTAAGCCAACCTTCTTGCTCTGGTTGCTACATACTGCAATATAGTTAAATCCAACTTAAATATTAAAATTTATAAACTAAAAATCTAAGAATAGGTCTACTATTTAGGATTTAATGTTCTCAATCCAAGATCCAAGTTAATTTCTCAATCTAGAATCTATGTCTAAATTTAGGGTCCAAGGTCTAGAGTCTAAAGTGGCAAGTCCCACCTTAATACCAAGGTATGCACAATAGAGCTTGACTAATTTATCATTCTAGAAAGAGAAAGTAAAAGTAAGAGAAATAGAATAGAGAATGAGAGAGAGAATGAGAATGAGTGAAAATGGAAGAAGGCAAGGAAGACAAAGAGAGATGAAAAGGGTCCCTAAGTCGAGAAACCCAGATGCAAGGTCATGCTCGTAGCTAAACCAAATAAGACAAGCCCTATTAAATGAATAGGGGAGCCTCTCTTCTCTGAGTCTAAAGCCCCGTTTGGATTGGCTTTTAGGACACCTTTAAGTGGCTTCTAGCCAACAACCATCTTCAGCCAATAGTTATATAAGAGCTATTGGCTAACAACTAGGCCACCAACTAATCCAAACAGCCCTAATCCTTAATGCTATTGGTTGATGGTCAACTCCATGCCAAGACAAGACAAAGAAAATGATTGTGATAACTCCTCAATGAAGCACTAAGAGCATTCATAATTCTCCCATTGATTCTCCTTCTTGGACTATGAGGAGCATCACCGAATTTATATATAGAGTCCAGATCAAGTAGAGCAGATCAATGACACCAAAAGTTAAGGCCGACATACTTTCTCCTACCCCAATCTTTGCCTATCCTTATCATTTTTCATTGCTGCTGCTAAATTATTGATTGGCTATTGACCAACGAGGACCTATGGTTCTTGATTTCTTTGACACAGCTAGCAGCCATCCAATCTCTCCCCTTCGTGCCTTCTTTCTAAGCCATGCATGACAGCCATTGGCTCACTATGAAAAATAAGAAAAGTTTCTCTATTTATGCTTCAAATGAAGCCTTTCTAAGCCTACCCTTTGGCTCATCTCCCTTAACCTCAAGACCCCATAAGAGGATCTCCACACCATAATTCTTTGACCATTGAAGGTGCAACCTTGCAACTTGGCTCCCCAACCCGAGGGGAGGCTTCTCCCCCTCTTTCTCTTTAGATGTAGGCCTGATCTAAGAATGTCTTAACCTTAGGCCTGGATATCAATTTTTAATTAAGTATATTTTTTTAATCTTGGACTAATGCTATTCGTATAGGTAAAAGGTAATCAGAGTAGGACTTGTTTCTAAGTAAGGTAAGAATCCTTTCTATGTTTCTGGTAAATTTCTAGCATGCTTCTTGTGAATCTCTTGCATGTTTCTTATTGATAGCATGTACTTGAGCAATTTGAATTGAATGTATTATATTTGATGTTGCATATGGTTATATGTTGTAGCATGTTATAACCAAGCTTTGAATGATTTATGAATTTATACATATGATCTGCATATTGTAGTATGGCATAATACAAGTTTTAAAGAAAATTATGGATTTATATACATGATCAACATGGTGTGGCATAGTGCAAATCAAGTTTTGAATGAATTATGAATTTATATACCTAATCAGCATAATGAAGCATAGCTTAAATTAAGCTTTAAATAAATTATGGACCTCTACACATGACCTACTTGATGTAGCATGATATAATTGAGCTTGAGTGAATTATGGACTCATAAATTAATTGTTAGATTAGCCATGTATTATAAAACTTTGGTAGTAGCCTAACCATGAATGAAAATATAGTACTAAGGTGGTAACCTCACCACTAGTAGGAACATGGAGTCGTTTCTTAAACCGGTGTCTTTTGGCATTGATTTTAGAATAAAAGGATGGGAAACAAACTTTTTGTAAAAATGATGTTAAAGTGGAAAACGCCATTTCAAATGACGTTTTTCACTTCTACCTCCTCCCTCCTCTTCGCTGCGTCAGTGGAAAGGTTCCACTGGCGTGACGGATGATCAATTAAAAATCGTCATTTCAAGTGGCAATTTCAGTGCAGAAATCGCCACTTGAAGTGGTGATTTCTTTTGTGAAATCGTCACTTCAAGGGGCGGTTTCTTTTGCACTGAAATCATCACTTCAAGTGGTGATTTTCTCAGAACTTCCAATGGCCCAACAACAAGTTTCACTCTCGGTTTGTCTGCTACTTAAACCCCAATCCCCTGCTCCCAGGAGGCCGATAGAACTGAGAAAATCGGCACCATACTCTATCCCCTTCGCTCGCCCGTTACTTCTTTCGGCCGAAAAATCGTGAGAGTGTAGCCATTCTCCCCAAGCAACCCCGGCTCCCAGGACCTCGACACGCTGTCGCCCATCTCTACAGTTTTAAGCTCCCTCTCGTCGGACTGCTCCGCCTTCAGTCCATTCTTTGCAAGCCTAGCCACCAAGACTTTCTTCCCTTTTTATGTAATTTTTTTTTCTCCCAACGAATGTGTCCCCTTCATCTCCGCAATAGCATGCATCTTTACCCTTAAGGCTGATCTATCTATAGATTAATTTGTTCTTTCATGATACTGGTCGTTCATTTGTTCTGTATAAGCTTGGCCTATGGTGCCCTTGATTTACACATTTATTTTCAGATATAACGTGCTTTCTAGTCAGTTTGTGAATCCTAAAATCATCCAAGCATCTCAACTTGTTCTTGAATCACCACTCAGGAATTGAAGGGATAGGCTGAATAATTACATTAAGAAAAGGAGAGATCATGAGGCCTTTTTCATGCCTTATGGCTCATTTGTCTCTATTTCTACATATATTATGATTTTGGAATAGCTGATCATAATTATAATTGGTAATGCTTATGAAAGCAGATTTACAAATATGTTAGTATGTTTCATATTAATGCATAATTAACAGAAATGTTGATTTTACTTGAGATGAGATTTTGGTCTCAATAAAGTTTTGTGTTAATATATGTATTTACATATTTATGTAAAGGAAATTGCTTCCAAAGAAAGGAATATGACTTGTGTGTTATTGCTTGGACCTTGGAATGTCATATATCACAAATTTAAAATTTCTTCTTGATTTAGTTGCTTTTAAAAAATTAGTATCAAAAATAAATTATATCTTTGAAAATAATGAAGAATTTTAATGATTGCAGGCATAGTGATTAGGACAATTTTGTTATATTATAAACTTAAGTATTCTCATGTCAAATTCAAATTAGAAATATGAATTATGATTATGTTTTGAGGCTTGGGATGTTGTACCAGTCAATACACTGCCGTTCTAGGCATACCATACTGATCTTGATACGGGAGGTGTACCGACACTTGGTACGTTCCTGTATTGAACGTACTAGGCATACTGCATTGTATTAGAATTTTACTGGTATGCCCCTTAGTTTGGTACCAATGAGATGAATCATGTCTTGAGGGACTATAAAAAGTTTCTATCTTTTACTAACAGGATTTGTTACTTATATGTGTTAAATACTACTAAAATATATGCATATTTAAATTTTTGTTTGTTTGTAGCTGATCTGAGATAAATTTTGATCACCTTTTTTGAGATAGAAACTGTAAGAGTTCTGCTATATTATGTTGGATCAATTGAACATGGCTAAGAAGGGATACATTATAATCAACCTCCACATAATGTTTAAAATTGAGTATGGAAACATGTTTTGCTGAGTTGGTTGATCGGGTACATACTGTTCTAAAAATTTCAGTACAAAGATATATCATCAGATTGATGTGGAGATCTCCAACATTGCATCAAAAATACGTGCTTCATCCAATTGAGGACGACGACGACGTGGAGGACATGTTGACATTTTCTCAAAATTTTTAGAATATCGGTATATTGAACTATATGTTTTCAAGGATGATGTTCCAGAGCCATATAGTGTTGGTCATACAGAAGATGTTCAGGATAGTTCTCCTATAGCCTAGTAGCAGGAACAGGTTAGGACTCCAGTGGATTTTCTAATAATTGAAGGATTTATGCCAGCAATGTAGAGTAATGATGTGGTAAACAATCAGTTCAACACTAATAGTCGGGGAATGGAGTCAGACAGAGTGCAGATGATGACTATTAGCCTGAACATGATGATCAGATGAAGAGCCAAATAAAGATGAAGAGTCATATGGAGATGATATAGTTCATGACACTGACTTTAGTTCCATTCCAGTATATAGTCATCCAGAACCTATTTCAACTCAGGTACATATCATCAAGCCTTTGCATATGAACAAGTACCAGAATTTTATAATGAGTTGAATTTGCATGATGGTAGATGTGTTAGTACTCTGAGAGAGTTACCCTTCAATTCTTAATTTTGGGATCCATCAATGAATGAGTTTGCTAAAGGATTAATGTTTAATACTAAAGATGAACTAAGAGAGCATGTGAAATGTATCACATTAAGAAGCATCGCACATATAATGTGGTGGAGTCAAAGAAATTATTCTGGTATGTGAAATGTGCCTCTTCAAGTATGTCCAAAGTTATCAATGGAGGTTGCGTACTACAAAGTTGAAGCATATATTTTTTGAGATCACAAGGTATGATGGGTCGCACTCTTGTTTATTCAGTAATTTAACTTGGGATAACAAACATATTGGTTCTCGAGTTATTGGCTATGCTGTTCGACACATTATGAAGAAAGATCCAAGTATGAATATTGAAGTTATTATAGCAACTATTGCAACAGTTGCATAGATCAACCAACATATTTGAGGGCGAGGTGTGTATTATTAATCGACGGTCTTAATTAGTTGTTATGTGTTTATGTGAATATTGACGTATCATTGCATTTTTTTTTGCAGGACTTACCGGTGCTCGAATGCCGTTAGTATGACACGCATATATGGAAAGAGACACCGAGCATGTCACACTCACGAGTGCAATATTACTTAGATCATGTTGGCATGTTTGGCATATATCGGATAGGCCATATTCGACTGGATGTTGGCCTTATTTCTGTGCTAGTTAAGAGATGGCGGCAAGAGACCCACACATTTCATCTTCCTTTTGGTGAGGTGACCATTACACTACAGGATGTCAGTATTTTGAGTGGCCTCCGGATTTATGGATCCACTGTTACTGGGTTAGATCCACACTATACTATCCAGCAGTGGCAGGCTATATTTGGGAGGTTATTTGGTGTTGAACCTCATGTCAATGCATTTTCGAAAGGTCATTTTCGTTAAACATTCTTCGATCAATTCTATCGCGACCTTCATTGGACGAAGATGCGGATGATGAGGTTGTCCAACAATTTGTAAGAGGACAACTTTTCGAATCATTGGTGGAGTGATTCTTTCGGATACCTCTAGTAATTTAGTGAAGTTAATGTACGTGCCATTTCTAGAAGACTTGGAGGCATTTGCTACTCTTAGTTGGCAATCGGTTATACTTGCTAGTTTATATAGAGCACTATATTGTGCAACGAGCCCTACCCAGTCAGACATCGGAGGATACCTCTCCTTGCTACATGTAAACACTATATTCTTATGTTTGAGATCGATGTTATTTTTATTATTAATTAAATTTTAAATTATTCAAACATGCAAATTTGGGCATGAGAACGATTTTTCATTTTTCATCCCATGAGACTCAAGACTCTGAAGGCTAGACCTTCCAATGCCGATGATAATTGGCACTTAGGTGCACCGTGGGGGTATAGATGGTATGTAAAATATAACTTAAAAAAATATTCCAACCCATACACTACGTGCTTATAGGGACCAGTTGGACGTATTGGATGATAGTGATCAACGGGTATGTCATCTTGGAATATGAAATTCAATTAGATGGGATATTTCTCAAGTTTATGTTGATTATGGATTAATTAATTTTTTCTATGCAGTTCATATGGTGTCCTTACTCATCGGCGGTTATCTCTATTTTATCTTCGAGCTACTTGTTCAGTTTGGATATTTGGATGGCACAAACCCACTTATATGTTTTGATGTAGTCAAGTGGCATTTGCCGGACCGAGTGCTTCATCAATTTGGATGTGTCAGCCCATACCACGTCCATGCAATACGTCGGTACAACTTCATCAAATTGATCAATAGGAAGGAAAAATGCTGCATGGGATATCGTGCACAGGACTTATATTGCAACATGGAATGCACGGCGTTAGCATATTATTATGGGAGAGCCTATAGTAGCGGGAGTCTTGTGCACACCCAATTGCATGGCTTGGTTTAGGAGTATCACCCAAATATGTATAGGCCATTCTGAGTATCGTACAAGGGGCTACGAAGGAAAAAAACTTCATTTGAGTTTTTGATATTATTTTAAAAATAAAAATTAATATCTTTTTCTTTCAATTTTATAAGTTTTCATATGAATTTTTGTTGTCATTTTATATGCAGCATGAGGGGTTTCAACATTTGACTTTAGAGGTCGAGCGGGCTATAGTTGCCCTAGTGGAAGATGAGCGGCTACATATTTTAAGGAGCGCGAAGGCGATGGCTTATGGTACGTTATCTATCATCGGGCATCAGCACGTTCGAAGCATACCTGCAGTGGTACTCTACCCAAAGGGGCCGGAGTCTACACGAGCTGATCTTGATCCAACGATAGAGACATTTTTATACACCATCGCCTTCTTGCATACGGTCCCTATTAGCACACGAGTATTCACACAGGAGGGATGCCGGGGAGGGTACATCTGCTAGTCAAGATCACACTGTATGTCGCATTAATGATATTGTTGATGCGGATATCATCGAGATCAGTGAGGATGTTATCCGGTCGCATTGGGATGCTGATATGCCTAATATTTTTTATCCTACTATGATCCCCATGCAGTAGGGGGTATCTCAAGTGAGTGATGAGGGCCCTCCACCGATGGCAACCTATACGTGATGGACTGGACGAATTCGCTGACCTCCTAGATGCGGATGTAGAACATAGGTTGTCTAGGTTGTTGTACTCAAACCAAATGTTGTGATTTTTTTTTTTTATGTTTTAGATATATTAAATTTTGATGAGTATATGTTATTCTGCTGATGCGATTATATTTGATGCTTGTGAGATGATATAATTTGGATGACATGAGTTTCGGTATAGTTTCGATTGAGTTTCGATCAAGTTTCAGTTAAGTTTCGGTCAAGTTTCGGTTGAGTTTCGATCAAGCAAGAGGAAGTTACGACCTGACGGACAAAATACCAAAGCCATTGAATCACAAATCCTAGCATTAGCTCTTTGGGCTTTTGGCCATCTTGTTTGTTTATAAGAAAGCTGATTCATTTATTTAGTTTCCTTGGATTATTTATTTAGTTCCAACAGGAGAGCTAAACTAGATTGCAATCATCCAATTACTAGTGCCCCCATCAATTCCCTTCAAGTGGCATTCCATAAAGATGACAAGTGGCCAAGTCAAATCCAGTACACCAGTTTGCATAGGTCTCATTTGAAGTTTGAGGCCATATAAAAGAGATTAGGCCACGATGATTAGGCTCCCAAAGCCACCAAGGTATACAAACATGGCATGATCCATGAGTTCATTGCGCTTGGAAGTGTGGATGGTGAAGGACTAGCCCTAGCTGGCAGCAATTGTTGGCACATCACTTTGATCATCAGTATCTCGCTTTTTTTACAGTTCTTGGGCTTGCTCGTCTCAAAGTAGAACCTAGGGTCAACAAGAAGAAACATAGTGAACCCATAAGCACCGAATGATGACTAATCATGTTGCAATTGTAGCAGTCTCTCTTATCTAATAACTACATCATTCTGGTACTTGAACACTGCATGCAGAAAGAGAAGTCACATGTTGTTAAAAAAATAGTAAAATCATATGATATAAGAGAGAATATAAGAGAAGATGAAGGTCGAAAGAAATATGAATGCACTTAAGTAAGATGAAACCGTAAATTATTGATCTGAAAAATTATCCTAAAATCAAACCGGTGAAAATTCCATTTCTTATGCATAATTGTTGGAGACTGAAGTTGCGAGTGAATTAAGAAAGAAATCGCCACTTCAAGTGGCGACGAAGTGGCGATTTCTTTCTCAATTCACTCGCAACTTCAGTCTCTGGCGACAAAGTGGCGATTTCTTTCTCAATTCACTCGCAACTTCAGTCTCTACGATAAAGTAGCGATTTTATTAGACTAGAAATCGTTATTCCAAGTATGATTGTAGAAATCACCACTTCAATTGGTGATTTTTACTCTGGCCTCTGCTACACCAGTGGAAGCTTTCTGCTGACGAACGAAGCAGAAAGGGATGAGATGAAAGTTAAAAATACCATTTAAATATGTTTTTTATTTTAATATTATTTTTAAAAAAAATTATTTTTCATCCTTTTTTCTAAAATAGGTGCCAAAATACCCCCGACTTAAAAAATGACTTAGCAACATGGTACTTTAGTGGTAGCTCACCGTTAGCCAAAACGTTATTTTTGGTGATAGCCTTACTATGAACAAAATCATGATACAGAGTGGCAGCTTTCCTATAGATAGGATCATGATAATATAGTGGTACATTTGTCATGAACTGAAATATAGTTCTACGATGATAGCACTGTTATAGTCACAAGAATATGATACTATAATGTTATTCTTATCATGGCAAAATTGTAGTGATATCCTTATCCTCTCTAATAAAATGATAGAAATATCATGATATTAAAATATAAAAAAAATTAACAGCAACAATTAAAAATTATAATGAATTTTTAGATTAAAAATACTTTTTTTTATTTACATTATAACGGCCGTTGCAGAGTTGGAACAATTTTCATTTACTTATTTTATTTTCGCCCTCCCATGCTGCAAAATTTCGGACTCCGACAAAGCTGTAACCTTCCACTGATGGGAAAGCATGTCTTTATCTCGTGTGCTCTGTGCCAACACCCAGCGACTCCCATCGCTCAGGCGATGGCATGGTGGTCAGGACCTTCTTCATGTCATCAAAAATTTCAGATTCAAAAAATGTGATCGATTTGAATAATTTTAAGATTAATCCTTGGAGTCTGAAACTCTGGTGTTAAAGGGGCTAAGGTTTGTCTAAAAACTTTTCTATTCTGGCTGCTAGCACCTGGATGGGGCCAAATTGATCAACTCGTCATCGAACGAAAAATGGCTGTAAAAATTTAGCATCATAAACATTTTCTAACGAAGAATGAAGCCGTATAGCACCTAGCTACAGATCGACTTAGCCCTCCTTCCCCTTTCTTATACAAAAAAAAAAAAAATACCCGGTAACTCCCCTGTAGTGTACGGAGGAGCGGAGGCCGGCATGCCGGATGCCGGAAAGATTACCGCATCTCGCCACCACGAAGACGCCAAAGTCCCACGGCCACCGTGGCATTCATCCATGCATGTCCCACCCACCGACCTTGCCTCACAGGTCACATATTCACCGTTGTTTTTGCCTAGACCCTGCACCTATTCTTTTTGGAGCTATTTTTTTATTTAATATAATTTGGCATCGATTTTACAATGTTTAGTACGAAAGTTAAATATTTTATATATATAATATTAAAATTAAAAATATTATTTAAAATAATATTTTTAACATTCATTATAGTATTAAAAAAATATTATTTGAAATGATGCTTCAATTTTAAATGGCGTCCCGTAAAAAAAAATGTATTAAGTGAAGAAACAACTAAGTAATGTTTCTTAAAAGCGTCACTTAGAACTTTAAGTGGTGCTTTCATTTCAAATGATGCTTTTAAGAAGTCATTTCAAGTGGCGTTTTATGATGCCATATAAAATATTAAAAATAATATTTTTAATTTTAATATTATTTGTGCAAAATATTTGATTTTCATGCTAAATATGTAAAACCGGTGCACCGATTTGAAAAACAGTCATATTCTTTGAGAAATTCTATTTGCACCGCTCAAATTGCTCTTCACACCCTCCTCATTTAAAAAAAAAAATTCTTAAACTCATTCCCCTCTCTCGCCACTGTCACGCCCCAGACCCTATATTGGATCTAGGGGTGGCAACCCGCCGCATGCCTAGCATGCAAGGCGTCCCAAAATATAACATTTAATACAAGAAGGGTATTAACAATATATCGTCCAATTTAAATGGTTCTCAACCATAATCATAGGTTTTAGGCCGCATGCCCATCATACATAAGTCACTGGGGTTACAACAAAATGTTATTTTAATTTCCTCTGATAGAAGCTCCAACTACCCCAAATCCCATTCTTCAGTCCTGTGGCTCTGAAAAACATTGTAAGATTTATATGAGCTTACACTCAATAAGTAAGCCTACTATTAAATAATCATTTCGTCAAGATATTATTAAACCACATTTTCATGTATAAAACTTTCAATTTCAAATACATTCATCATGTATCAAAACATGTATATCATCAGCTCAAATAATTTTGGAAGCTTAATTATACAATAAATGCTGAAATATGCAATGTAAACAAACCCACTGTATTCATATAATTATTATTTCCTTATGTGTCCCACGGCCCTAAACACCCATCTGGTGTATCACTCTTTAATGTCCCCTAAGAGGAAGGGTTCCTGGTACCAGCGTTATGCCATATATCATAATCAATCACAACACATCCTCTATATGTGTGTGCATTATGCAATATATCAATCACATCACATCCTCTAGATGTGTGTCCTCCACATATCTTCTCCTATGGAGGTGGGTCCCATATCTCTCGGTATTTCATATCGTTTCACATCATACGAGAACCGCGGTGACACATATCATTATCATATTTGCATGTAGCACATCATGCATCATCATGAGCATAAGCTCCTCATATCACATATACAGTGGTTTGTACATTCATAGCATAAAATACATCAATAATACCAATATATTTTACAAAGCCAAAATAATCACATCATTCAATTTTTTCACATTTATAATCCATTACTTTGCAACATATAGTAATCACATATAATTATAACAGATACCCAATTGTATAACAAATTCCATTTTGCCTTATTTTTCAAATAATGCAATATATCCATAATTTTCATATTCTAATAAATTATAAAAATTATAATAAATGGCTTACTTACCTCAGTATGCTAATTCCAAACTGTAAATCAGCTATGTGGACATCTGTTACCTACAGCATTAATTTCCATAATTAAATCTCAAAAATTGGAACAATGCAGCATCCCTAAGGTCTACCCAGTCTAATCCTGGGCCCAACTTTGGGCTCGAATATCTCAATATATAAGCCCGAATGGGAAAATAAAAATATCTGAGAAACTAGAATCAACACCGATTCCGGGCATATTTTTATTTCTTCCATTCCGGCCCAATACGGGCCCAAATCGTAGCCCCAAAATAGCTCGCGAGCTGGCCCAATAGGGCCCAACGTGGGACGGCCCAAGCCGGCCCACGTTCTTCATCATCTCCCCCGCCTCCTCCCCTGTTTCATCCGAAACAGGGGGAGGCCGTGCCGGCGGCCAGGGCCACCGCCGGCCAAATTCTGGTGGCCCGGCCGTCGGCGACCGGGCCAGAGCCGGCCGCCGCCTCTCCCTCTCTTTCTCCCTCAATTTCTCTCTCTCTCTCCGCATGATTCACGGCATGCGACCATGCCGGTGGCACGGCGGCCACCGTGGCCGGCCGGATCCTCACCGGACGGTCGCCCACCGCCGGTGAGGCCTCCTGGCCGAGCCCAGGCCCGGCGAGGCATCGGGCACTCCGCCGGGCCCGAACCAAGCCGTGAACCGGCTTGGTTCTCTCCTTTCTCTCTGTCTCTCTCTCATCTCTCTGTAACTCTCTCTCTCCTTACCTGTGGCCCGGGGAGAGCTCGTGGGGAGGAGGGGTGCTCCCCCCCTCCTTAAATAGCGGCGAGGGAGGGTTATCCCCTCCCCTGTACCCACGTGAAGGGGGCGCGTCGGCCCCCTTCCTTGACTGGCTGCGGCACCCTTGCCGCAGCCGTCAATAATGGTGGAGGAAGGGGCGCGCCCCCTTCCTCCGTCAACAATGGCGGATCCTCACCACGTGAGGATCTTCAGGGTTTACATTCTCCCTCCTTATAAAAATTTCGGCCTCGAAATTGGTGTACTTCATATAACATTTAGAATCCAAAGCTTTATCATATGATTAATCTTTTTTACATATGCTAAGTTACAAACATTGAGGATATTTTTCTTTAATTTCTTCCTCAAGCTCCCAAGTAGCTTCCCTCTCAGAATGGTTACTCCACTGAACCTTGACATAAGGAATGCTACGCCGTCTTAAAACTTGATCCTTGCGTCCACAATACGCACAGGATGCTCCTCATACGTTAGATCCTTCCTTAACTGCATGGGCTCAAACTGTATCACATGGCTGGGGTCAGAAATGTACTTTCTCAACATAGATACATGAAATACATTGTGTACCCCAGAGAGTGCCGGAGGTAATGCCAAGCTATAAGCCACCTCCCCTACTTTGCTCAGAATCTCAAATGGTCCAATGTATCGTGGACTCAGTTTACCTCTAATCCCAAATCTCATCACATTTTTGGTTGGTGATATCTTCAAGAAGACATGATCTCCAATTTGAAATTCTAGCTCCCTTCTTCTCACATCAGCATAGCTCTTCTGTCGGCTCTGAGCTGTGCGGAGTCGTCCCTTGATCAGTTGTACCTTCTACTGTCTGTCGAATCAGCTCAGGGCCCAACAATTTTCTCTCCCCCACATCATCCCAACATAAGGGAGATCTGCATTTTCTACCATACAAGGCCTCAAATGGAGCCATCTGGATACTGGCCTGGTAGCTATTATTGTAAGCAAATTCCACCAAAGATAAGTGGTTGTCCCAAGCACCACCCAAGTCCATCACACAGGCTCGCAACATGTCCTCCAGGGTCTGTATGGTTCTCTCAGACTGCCCATCTGTCTGGGGATGGAAGGCTGTGCTGAAGTTCAATTTGGTCCCCAGAGCTCTATGAAGACTCTTCCAGAATTGGGACACAAACCTAGTATCCCTATCTGATACAATAGATACGGGAATACCATGAAGCTTCACAATTTGCTCAATATACATGTTGGCCAATCTCTCACTGGAGATCCCAACTCTGAATGGCAGGAAATGGGCTGACTTCGTTAATCTGTCTACAATGACCCATACCGCATCATTGTTCCGAGGGGTCTTAGGCAGACCAGTCACGAAGTCCATAGTGATCTTCTCCCATTTCCATTGTGGAATCATCAGAGATTGAAGGGGTCCCGCAGGCCTTTGATGCTCAGCCTTCACTTGCTGACATACCAAACACTTGGCTACGTACTGAGCAATCTCGCTCTTCATTCCTTTCCACCAAAAGTTTTCTTTAGGTCTTTGTACATCTTGGTACCTCCTGGGTGCACCGTGTAAGGAGAATAGTGGGCCTCCTTCAGAATTCTGCTCTTAGTTCCACCACATTTGGCACACAGAGCCTACCATCAAATCTCAGGGATCCATCCTCCATTATAGTAAATTCATTCTGAACCCCTGACTTCACGCTTCTTTAATCTTTTGCAGGTCCAAGTCTTCTTTCTGGGAGGACTTGATCCTGTCTAACAGAGTTGGTTGGAGTACAAGTGTTGCTACAAGTCCATCGGACCGTTGTACTCGCAATCCAACCTCCAGCTTCTCAAGATCCCTCTGGATGTGAGGCTGAGAGGTGATCATAGAAGCAACTCCGAGGAGGATTTCCTACTCAAGGCATCAGCTACCACATTGGCCTTCCCTGGATGATAGTGCAGGTTCAGGTCATAATCTTTTAGTAGCTCCATCCACCTCCTTTGTCTCAAGTTTAACTCCTTCTGAGTGAAGATGTACTTCAGACTTTTGTGGTCTGTGTACACATCACATGCTTCTCCATATAGATAATGCCGCCAGATCTTTAAGGCAAAAATCACAGCAGCCAACTCCAGGTCATGAGTAGGATAATTTTGCTCGTATGGCTTTAGCTGTCTGGAGGCATAAGCTATCACCTTCTCATTTTGCATCAGAACACATCCCAATCCCTTCCGAGAAGCATCCGTGTATAGAGTGAATCCTCCAGATCCTGACGGAAGGGTAAGGACGGGGGCTGACACTAGGCGTTGTTTCAGCTCCTGGAAACTTCTCTCACACTCCTCAGTCCAGTCAAACTTCGCTTGCTTTTGGGTCAAGCGAGTCAGGGGTAGAGCAATGCGAGAAAAGCCCTCCACGAATCTGCGATAATATCCTGCCAGCCCCACGAAGCTTCTGACTTCAGATACATTGGAAGGTCGACTCCAATTTACGACCGCCTCAATCTTCTTTGGGTCCACAGTTATGCCATTTTTAGATATTACGTGACCCAAGAATGATACTTGGCTCAACCAGAAGTCACATTTCTGCAACTTGGCATAAAGCTTTTTCTCTCGAAGGGTTTGCAGAACAATCTTCAGGTGGTCCATATGCTCCTCCTGGCTTTTTGAATACACCAGGATGTCATCAATGAACACCACCACAAACTGGTCTAAGTATGGCTTAAAGATTCTGTTCATCAAGTCCATGAATGCTGCCGGGGCATTAGTTAACCCAAACGGCATCACCAAGAACTCGTAGTGGCCATACCTAGTCCTGAATGCTGTCTTAGGCACATCTCCAGCCTGGACCTTGAGTTGATGGTATCCTGACCGAAGGTCAATCTTCGAGAATACCCGAGCTCCTTGGAGTTGATCGAACAGATCATCGATCCTCGGCAAGGGATACTTGTTCCGCACTGTTACCTTATTGATTTCTCGGTAATCAATGCAGAGCCGAAGACTCCCATCCTTCTTTTTGACAAATAATACTGGAGCACCCCAAGGAGAGACACTCGGTCTGATAAATCCCCGGTCTAGGAGCTCTTGCAATTGGTTCTTCAACTCTTTTAGTTCAGCTGGGGCCATACGATAAGGGGCCTTGGATATAGGTCCAGTGCCAGGGACCAAATCAATGGTGAACTCCACTTCCCGGTCTGGAGGCAATTCGGTCAAATCATCCGGGAAGACGTCAGGAAACTCCATAGCCACTGGAATATCCTCCAATTTCACCTCTTCCTGCTGAAGGTCCTTGACCACAGCAAGAAACCCTTGGCCACCCTTCATCAAGTATTTGGCAGCCCGCAGTGCTGATACAAACACTGAAGCCAGGTGTTCCTGGCTTCCAGTAAAACTGAATTCAGGCTGATTAGGGATTTTGAAGATCACCATTTTCCTGAAACAGTCTACCGAAGCATGATAGGAGGCCAACCAGTCCATCCCAAGGATAACATCAAAGGACTTTAGTGGAAGGACGATTAGATCAGCCTCCAGCCTCTTGTCGCCCACGTTGATCTGGCAGGATCTGCATACAGACTCCACCCTCATAACATCTCCATTTGGGAATGCAATGAGCAACTCTTGTTCTAGGGGAACGGGTGTCA
>UESW01004700.1:564704-578789 GCA_900491605.1 Calamus simplicifolius
AAATAATCTTAAAGGGGTACTTAGTAACAGGTATACCTGCCACAACGGAGTTAGAAGCGGCAGCATCCTGTTGGGTGAGGGTGAAGACCCTTCCCTGGGTCCTCGGCTGCTGTGGCTGGTTCATCCCAAGATTTGGAGAAGCAGCTGCTCCCTCCGAAGGGGACAAGTGGCCATCTTGTGATCCACTTTCCATATGAAGCAGGCACCTCTCGGCCCACGGCACTGCCTGCCCGGGTGGAAGTTCCCGCAGTGAGGGCAACGGGTCTCCTTACCCTTCGGTCCTGTGGGGGGCTGATATGTATCTTTCTTCTTAGCCTGCCCCGAATACTGGCCCGAAGGAGACCCCTTCCTCTTCCTCTTTAGCTCCCACTCCTTCTGGTTCCTATTCATGTCTCTTTCGATCACAGGGCTTTGCTCACTACAGCACAATATGTGGAGAGTTCAAATGCATTGACTGCTTGCCTCAGTTTGGGTCGCAGTCCTTCAGTGAACCTGGTGATCTTGGCTCTCTCAGTGGTCACTATTTCCGGAGCAAACCGGGCTAGCCTAGTGAACTCGGCTTCGTACTGGGCCACAGAGAGATTCTTCTGTTCCAGCTCCAGAAACTCAGACTCCATCTGTCTTTGCACACTACTGGAAAGTATTTGTTGAAAAAGGTCTCCTTGAACTCCCTCCAGAAAATAGCCTGTCCACCCAATCGCTGCTCCATATGCAACCACCAATCATATGCCTCCCCTTGAAGGAGGTAGGTGGCAAATCTAATCCGCTCCTCCTCCTGGCTACCATGGGCCATGAAGGCCTTCTCCATCTCCCTCATCCATCCCTCAGCATCAGCGGGGTTGGTGGATCCAGAGAAGGGAGCAGGGGCTAAGCTCTTAAACTCAGCAAAGCTCCGACCCCCTCCTTGCCAGGGTTGCGGCGGAGCGGGCTGGACTGGTGGTTCAGGTTCGACTCGCGGGTTTTGCTGAGTAGGAGGGCCGGGCTGAGCAGGCACCACTTGTTGGATCTGCTGCTGCATAGCCTGCACCATTTCCACAAGGGCCTGAAGTATCTCAGTCTGGCGCTATTGCTGGCCATTACCAGCCACATTAATGGAACCAGAGCCTCCAGAAGTTTGCTGGCCTCCCTGCTGGCCAGAGTCACCAGCCTGGGAACCTCCAACTTGTCGCATACTTCTGGTGTGACGAGGCATGACTATTCCCTGCCAAGTTTGGTTCCAATCAATATCTTTACAAACCCTTAAGTTTTCAAAACATATTTATTAGAGAAAAAATTATATCTTCTTAGAGTTGTTACCCTCCCAGTGTCATCCTACTGTTTTGCCTAGTGTCATCTTATGTTTGTCCCTAAGGTCAAACCTAGGCTGATACCAAAGAAGCTGTCACGCCCCAGACCCTATATTGGATCTAGGGGTGGCAACCCGCCGCATGCCTGGCATGCAAGGCGTCCCGAATATAACATTTAATACAAGAAGGGGTAATAACTATATATCGTCCAATTTAAATGGTTCTTAATGTAAATCATAATCATAGGTTTTAGGCTACATGCCCATCATACATAAGTTACTGGGGTTACAACAAAATGTTGGATCTTAGTTTCCTCTGAATGAAGCTCCAACTACCCCAGATCCCATTCTTCAGTCCTGTGGCTCTGAAAAACATTGTAAGATTTATATGAGCTTACACTCAATAAGTAAGCCTACTATTATATAATCATTTCGTCAAGATATTATCAAACCACATTTTCATGTATAAAACTTCCAATTTCAAATACATTCATCATGTTATCAAAACATGTATATCATCAGCTCAAATAATTTTGGAAGCTTAATTATACAATAAATGCTGAAATATGCAATGTAAACAAACCCACTGTATTCATATAATTATTATTTCCTTATGTGTCCCACGGCCCTACAACACCCATCTGGTGTATCACTCTTTAATGTCCCCTAAGAGGAAGGGTCCGGGTACCAGCGTTATGCCATATATCATAATCAATCACAACACATCCTCTAGATGTATGTGCGTTATGCAATATATCAATCACATCACATCCTCTAGATGTGTGTCCTCCACATATCTTCCCTGTAGAGGTGGGTCCGTATCTCTCAGTATTTCACATCGTTTCACATCATATGAGAACCGCGATGACACATATCATCATCATATTTGCATGTAGCACATCATGCATCATCATTAGCATAAGCTCCTCATATCACATATACAGTGGTTTGTACATTCACAACATAAAAATACATCGATAATACTAGTATATTTTGCAAAGCCAAAATAATCACATCATTCAATTTTTTTGCACATTTATAATCCATTACTTTACAAAATATTAGTAATCACATATAATTGTAACAGATACCCAATTGTATAACAAAAATTCCATTTTGTCTTATTTTTCAATAATGCAATATATCTATAATTTTTATATTCTAAGAAATTATGAAAATTATAATAAATGGCCTACTTACCTCAGCACGCTAATTCAAAACTGTAAATCAGCTATCTGGACATCTGGTTACCTATAGCATTAAATTCCACAATTAAATCTCAAAAATTGGAACAATGCAGCATCCCCTAAGGTCTACCCAGTCTAATCTGGGCCCAACTTTGGGCTCGAATATCTCTCAATATATAAGCCCGAATGGGGAAATAAAAATATCCCAAGAAACTAGAATCAACATTGAATTGGGCCATATTTTTATTTCTCCATTCCTGGCCCAATACAGGGCCCAAAACGTAGCCCCAAAATAGCTCGCGAGCCGGCCCAATAGGGCCCAAAGGGGACGGCCCGGCCCGCTGAGCCGTCTCCCTCCTCCCGCCTCCCCTGTTTCACCCGAACAGGGCAGGGAGCCATGCCGGCGGCCAGGGCCACCGCCGGCCAATTCCTGGGTGGTCCGGCCGCCGGCGACCGGGCCAAAGCGATCGCCGCCGCGATCGCCTCCCTCTCCCTTTCTTTCTCCCTCAATTTCTCTCTTCCTCTCTCTCACCCGATCCATGGCACGCGACTCGTGCCGATGGCACGGCCGGCCACCACGGCCGGTCGGATCCTCACCGGACGGTCGCCCGCCGCTGGTGAGGTCTCCTGGCCGTCGCCCAGGCCCGGCGAGGCATCGAGCACTCCACCGGGCCCGAACCAAGCCATGAACCGGCTTGGTTCCTCTCCCTTTCTCTCCGTCTCTCTCTCTCAATCTCTCTGTAATTCCCTCTCTCTCCCCCTTACCTGTGGCCGGTGCCGGGGGAGAGCTAGTGGAGAAGGAGCGGTGCTCCCCCCTCCTTAAATAGTGGCGAGGGGAGGGTTATCCCCTCCCCTGTACCCATGTGAAGGGGGCGCGTCGGCGCCTCCCTTCCTTGACTGGCTGCGGCGCCCCCTTGCCGCAACCGTCAACAATGGCGGAGGAAGGGGGTGGTGCCCCCCTTCCTCTGTCAACAATGGCGGATCCTCACATGATGAGGATCCATCGCAAGAACAGGGGCTCACAATTTCTCTCCCGAATAGATCGGCTGCTCTTCTCGAAAGCTCGGTGAATAGGTCGGCTGCTCGTCTCCATCCTCCGGTCCGATCACCGATTCATCGTTGGTAAACTTCCATTCTCATCTCCTTTTTATTTCAAACTTTGTTGTCCATAAAGTAGTTGTTCATGTTTGCTAAAAACAAAACCTAAATAGGAATAAAAGGTTTACAGTCTCTCATAAAATGCACGCTCTATCAAAGATTGCTTTCATGATCTGTCTATGTTCTTCATTCAGCATTACCGAGAAAAATTAAGGCTGAATAAAGCAGAACTGGGTCTTTGTACAATGAAGAAAACCTGTAATGGTGAACAACTGAAAACTTGCTGTGTGAACAACCATTACATTTATCCTTTGTGAGAGCTCATTAAGCTAAGAAACCAAATAATTTTGGCTTGCCTTCATGAATTTCATCCTCACAGAACTCAAACATAGAGATGACCCTTCAACAACAACAACATCAATAATAAAATCTTAATGTCAAAGTAGTTAGGATTAGCTACATGAATCGTTTTTTTCCATTCAGCCTAGCTTTGAGTTACTAGTGACATAATCAGTGACATTTGCACCTATACTCACTTTCTTGATGGTCATCCTTTTATAGGTATTGACATGACAAAGGTTCATCAAATGTAGTTGCAACTTGGTTAGAATGGGCAGGTTAAGGCCAACTTCTACCCATCACAACCAAGAAAGAAAGTTAATTCTAATTTATACAAATTTGACATTAAACCAGCCACCCAGAGACAAACTCAATTCCACTGCAAGTTTTTCAACTACTTGAAATTGGTTGGACAACATTTGACCTATGCTGGTGTATGAGATCCATGGGTTGATTTTGTGTGTATGTGTGTGATGCGCAACTGGAGGAGTCTTAAGACTTTCCCCAAACTTATTGATAAGAGTAAAAAATAATGATTACAGCTGACAGGGAGCATAATAGAAGGGAAGAGAAAGAGAGATGAAGTGAAGAAGAAATGCATAGAATAGAGAGTTAAAGAATGCAGAAACAGAGATATCCATGGGTTGAATCAGTTCAGGTTTACCTATTCCAAATAGCACGTATATATCTTAATATCCTGCAAAGGTCACCCATCCACCATAAAGTTTGTGTCAATATTGTTGCTGCCAAATCACTTTGATGAGCGTCGGGCGAGCTGAGATCTCTGCAGACCTTGGAGGATGTAGAAGGGTCACCGTCTTCTTTCTGGGGCCTGCAAGAAAAGTCCCGGACCGGTGATTCCGGTGGAAACCCTCCAATGACCAAGTTAGTGACTTGTAGAACAGTAGAATTTTTTGATGAGAGAGTAGAGATTGAGTTCCCCCCCCCCTCGTTGGGGGATTGGGGTCTTTATATACCAGTTCGGGGGTCCCTCTTACCCTTCACTGGTAACAGCCGAGTAATATCTTCCGTTCTTCGTAGGTGGGCATACTAACTGCTAAACGTATGTCATAAGTATGCCTCTTAATTTTTGGAAACCGTCCGTGACCTTAGTAATTACCGGTTCATAATATTTGGTGACCGTCCGTGATCCTGGTAAAGCCACGTGGAATTCCCTGCAGCAAGCGGACGCTTGTCGGCCTCTGCCGCCGAGGCCGACGCCGAGACCGAGACCGGCGCCGCATCAAAGCGGGCCATGGCCGACACCAAGATCGAGTTGGGCCGCGGAGGAGATGGGCCCAAGGCCGCACGGAGGTCGATGCCGATGCCTGTTGCCGAGACCGATGCCGTGTCGAAGCGGGCCGCGGCCGACATCAAGATCGAGGTGAGCCACGGAGGAGATGGGCCCAAGGCCACGTGGAGGTCGATGCCGACGTCGTTGCTGAGACCGACGCCGTGTCGAAGTGGGCCATTGCCGAAGTCAACGCTGACGCCGTTGCTGAGACCGACGCTGAGACCGAGACGGGCGGAGTGCGCCGGACCGTGTGACATTGAGCTCATGATTTCTCATCTCGTGGGTCGTGTGGGTCCCAAGGTACAACCGTTGGGGGGAGAAAGATGATGTTAATTTAAAGCCAATTATCCCTCGTAGAGTGTCGAGTATGGAGTGCTTGCGTGGCCCTGCTCATGCCCTTGGATGAGCTTGCATGGCACTGTTCACGTACAAGGCTCTGTTCACTTGCATGGCACTGTTAACGCGAGGGAGCTTGGCATCTTGGAGGTGTCGGCCATGGAGCTGTCAGCCATAGAGCTCTCGGCCTTGGAGCTGAGCCATGGAGGCCTTGGAGATCGGCCTTGGAGCTATTGGCCATGGAGAGTCGGCCTTGGAGCTATGGATGGAGCTGTTTGTCTTCGAGGTGCCGGCCTTGGGGGTACCGGTCTTGGAGGTGCCGGCCTTGGAGGTGCCGGTCTTGGAACGGTCTTCGAGTCTTGGAGGTGCCGGCCTTGGAGGTGCCGGTCTTGCTATCGGCCTTGGTCTTCGAGCGATCTTGGAGTTGGAGGTGCCTTGGAGGTGCCCTTGGAGTTGTCGGCCTTCGGTCTTCGAGGTGCCGGCCGTGCCTGGAGGTGCCAGCCTTGGAGGTGCCGGTCTTGGATGGGGCCGACGGGAGGTGCCGGCCTTGGAGGTGCCGGTCTTGGAGGTGGCGGCCTTTGGGGCCGACGGTCTTCGAGGTGCCGGCCTTGGAGGTGCCGGTCTTGGAGCTGTCAGCCTTTGGCCGACGGTCTTCGAGGTGCCGGCCGTGCCGGTCTTGGAGGTGCCTTGGAGGTGACGGCCGGTGCCGGCCTTGGAGGTGCCGGTCTTGGAGGTGCCGGCCTTGGAGGTGCCGGTCTTGGAGCTGTCGGCCTTTGGGGCCAACAGTCTTTGAGGTGACGGCCTTGGGGGTCTTGGAGGTGCCGGTCTTGGAGGTGTCGGCCTTTGGGGCCGACGGTCTTCGAGGTGCTGGCCTTGGGGGTGCTGGTCTTGGAGGTGCCGGCCTTGGAGGTGCCGGTCTTGGAGGTGTCGGCCTTTGGGGCCGACGGTCATCGAGGTACCGGCCTTGGAGGAGCCGGTCTTGGAGGTGCTGGCCTTGGAGGTGCCGGTCTTTGAGCTATCGGCCTTTGGGGCGACGGTCTTCGAGGTGCCGGCCTTGGGGGTGCCGGCCCGGCCTTTGGGGCCAACGGTCTTTGAGGTGCCGGCCTTGGGGTGCCGGTCTTGGAGGTGCCGGCCTTGGAGGTGCCAGTCTTGGAGGTGTCGGCCTTTGGGGCCGACGGTCTTCGAGGTGCCAATTTGGGGCCCGGTCTTCGGGGCCGTCCAAAAAATTTTATTCTCCATGGGGTCAACTGGCTCCATCAAATGCCCCCCACACTCCTTGAGCTTGCGTGCCCTGCATCAGCTAAGTGAAAGGAGTGTAGAACTTCAAGAAATTTTTTGGAGGCAAATTGATTACCTCACGCCCACCACTGGAAGCAGCGTACGCTAACTTTTTTGGGGGATGCTCGTCAGTTAGCCGTTGAGGCAAAGTTGAGGCCGTCGAGAACCTTTCGAACCCCGGAGGGTGACCAGAGGGTGCTTGGGCCAGGCTCAGGTGCCTTTTTCTTTAAAGAAATTGGTCTCCTTCTGCAGGGTTGATCTGCCCCCAGGAAACTCTGTTGATTGGAATCCGTAGGTCTTGAGCTTGAGGGTGCCGACACGGAGCCGGTCTTGAGGTGCCGACGCGGAGTCGGTCTTTGGTGCCGACGCGGAGTCGTCTTTGGTGCCGACGTGGAGTCGTCTTTGGCGGTTTTCCTGTAACGCATCCAGACACTAATGAAAAGAAACTTTTTTCTCAGTGTAGTATACTTAGCTTTTTTGCAGCTGTTTGTCTTCGTGGGTCTTTGGTGCCGACGCGGAGCTGGTCTTTGGTGCCAACGCGGAGTCAGTCTTTGGTGCCGATGCGGAGTCGGTCTTTGTTGCCGACGCGGAGTCGGTCTTTGGTGCCGACGCGGAGGCCGGATCTTCTGTGCCGACGTGGAGGCCGGTCTTTGTGCCTGGCTGGCCAGGGCTTTTTGGTGCCGATGCGAGGTCGGTCTTCTGTTGTCTTTGGTGCCTGGCTGGCCAGGGTTTTTGGTGCCGACGCGGAGGTCGGTCTTCTGTGCCGACGTGGAGGTCGGTCTTTGTTGAACAGACGACCATTCGAGGAAGCAATGAAAAGACTTTGAAGAGCTATCTGTCAAGCGGGTTCAAATTAACGAAAGTAGCATATTACTGATAATACCGGCGTAAGTTGTCGGCGTTCCAAGTGTGTGGGAGCGATTTTCCGTCTAGTTCTTCAACTCTGTACGCCCCATGGTGAAGAACTTCTTTGATGCGGTACGGTCCTTCCCATCTCGGTGCCAGCTTGCCTCCTTCCGTCGGCTTTGATACTTCAGCTCGTCTCAGAACGAGGTCTCCCGGGCGGAATGTCTTGGGCCGTACTCGAGCGTTGTAGTATCTGGCCGCTCGTTGGCGGAAGGCCGCCATGCAAGTTGTGCTTGGTCCGCAACTCTTCCACTAGATCTAGATCGGCCCGCAGTTGATTTGGGTTGTTCTCTTCGTGGTATAGCTCTGTCCGGGGACTGGGGACACCTATCTCCACTGGAATGACTGCCTCGGTCCCAAAGACCAGGCTGAAAGGAGTTTCCCTGTGGGGGCTCGTGGTGTCGTGTGGTATGCCCATAATACGCTGGGGAGCTCTTCTACCCAGCGCCCCTTGCAGCCATCTAGGCGGGCTCTAAGTCCTTGGAGGATAGTGCGATTGGTCACCTCGGCTGCGCCATTGGTCTGGGGGTGCCCCACAGAGGTGAACCGCTGATGAATGCCCAGGCCGCTGCAGAATTTCCGGAAGGCCGTGTTGTCAAATTGTCGGCCATTATCTGTGACCAGGGTGTGCGGCAGTCCAAATCGGCACACGACCGACTTCCAGAAGAAGGATCTTACTTTGCTTTCCGTGATTTTGGCGAGGGCCTCAGCCTCAATCCATTTGGTAAAATGATCAACTGCTACCACCAGGAACTTACGTTGTCCGGAGGCCGGAGGAAATGGTCCCAAGATGTCCATACCCCACTGGGCGAAGGGCCAGGGTGCGGCCAGGGGGGTTAGCTGGGATGCCGGCTGATGTTGAATATTAGCATGACGCTGGCAGCTGTCACACCTTTTGACAAGCTCAGATGCATCCTCCTTCATTGTCAGCCAGTAATACCCTTGCCGTAGGGCTTTGTATGCGAGCGCCCTGCCCCCCAGATGGCTTCCGCATATACCTTCATGTATCTCCCGCAAGATGTAATCTGCTTCGGTGGGGCCAACACACTTGAGAACTGGGTATGAGAACGACCTGCGATAGAGTTTTCCATCCATTATGAAAAACTTCGGAGTCCGTCTCTTGAGTTTCTTGGCTTCGGCAGGGTCTTCTGGGAGGGTACCGTTGGTAAGGTATCGGATGTAGGGATCCATCCAGGAAGGCTCCTGCTCAATTGGCAGAGTTTCTCTTGTTGTGTCAATACTTGGGGCTTCTAGATGCTCCACATAAGCTCTTCCCAACGTTCCGTCAGCTGAGGTGGCGAGATGGGACAAGGCGTCGGCTCTAGCATTTTTCCCTCGGGGGATATAGCTAACACTGAAATATGCCAAGGGAGAAGCCTGCGACTGTACCATACTTAGGTAGCGGGACATGATGGGATCTTTTGCTTCATACTCTCCCGCGATTTGGCCAGTGACCAGCTGGGAGTCAGTGAATGCCCTAAGGCGCTTCACCCCGAGCTCTCGGGCTAACTTTATCCCAGACAACAGAGCTTCATATTCTGCCTGGTTATTGGTGGCTGGAAAGAGGAAACGGAGCGCACACTCGGCTACAACTCCATCCGGGTTGGCCAAGATGAGGCCTGCTCCGCTCCCTTGAGAATTTGACGCCCCGTCTACATGCAGAACCCATTCATCGTCTCTGGTGTCGAAAGGTGAGGGGTCCGCCGAGGCCTCTTCGGGCCGCTCCTCGCCCAAGTGCACTCGACCAAAAAATCTGCCAGGACCTGGGATTTCATGGCCGACCGAGGGCGAAAAGATAGATCAAACTCCCCCAACTTGAGCGCCCACTTCGCCAACCGACCCGAAGTATCTGGGCGAGCGAGAATTGTCTTCAGAGGTTGGTCTGTGATCACTGCAATCGGGTGGGCTTGGAAGTATGGCCGTAGGCGCTGGGCAGACACGATCAAGGCAAAGATGATCTTCTCAATCTTCGAGTATCTGGTCTCCGCATCGTGGAGCACCTTGCTTGTATAATACACCAGTTTTTGCATGCCATTGGTGTCCACGCGGACCAATACAGAACTAACGGCCTCGGGAGAAGCTGCGAGGTACAGAAGGAGTTCTTCTCCACTTGATGGCTTGGATAATAGTGGCGGGGTAGAGAGGAATTCCTTTAGTCCCTCAAACGCCTTCTGACATTCTTTCGTCCATTCGAATCCGTTGACCTTGCGGAGGGCCCTGAAGAAAGGCAGGCATCTCTCGGCGGACCTGGATAGGAAACGGCTCAAGGCCGCCACCCTCCCCGTCAGGCGCTGTACTTCTTTCTTGTTGGTAGGTGGCCTCATGTCCAGGAATGGCTTGAACTTTGTCTGGATTTGCCTCGATCCCTCGGCGGGTCACCATGAAACCCAAGAACTTTTCGGCTGTCACTCCAAATGCACACTTGCGCGGATTCAACCTCATTTGGCATCGACGAAGGTTGTCAAAAGTCTCCGTTAGGTCGGTGATATGGTCGGTGGCGTGGACACTTTTGGTCAACATGTCATCTACGTATACCTCCATATTGCGTCCTATCTGGTTCTCGAAGACTTTATTCATTAGCCTTTGGTAGGTGGCTCCCGCGTTCTTTAATCCAAATGGCATCACCTTGTAGCAATACAGCCCCTTCTCAGTTATGAAGGAGGTGGCTTCCTCATCCACCGGGTCCATCCTGATCTGATTGTATCCGGAGAAAGCATCCATGAAACTAAGGACCTCATGGCCGGATGTAGCGTCCACCAGCTGATCGATCCGAGGCAAGGGAAAGCTGTCTTTGGGGCATGCTTTGTTGAGATCAGTGAAGTCTACACACATCCTCCAGCTCCCATTAGTCTTGCGAACCATCACCACGTTGGCCAACCACTCGGGGTAGTGAACCTCCCGGACATGCCCTGCAGCCACCAGCTTGCGAACCTCCTCGTCGATAGCTCTCTGTTTGTCCGGAGCGAAGCTCCTTTTCTTCTGTCGGACCGGCCGACACTCTGGCTTAAGGTTGAGCCGATGAGTGATTACCTCCTCAGGGACGCCTGGCATGTCGGCGGCAGACCATGCGAAGACGTCGGCGTTGGCTCGCAGGAAGGCGAGGAGTCGATCGCGCGCCTCTTCGGGCAGTAGCGCCCCGACCTGGATGGTCCTTGTCGGTTCATCTCCTAAGGGAAAGGTCAGAAGGTGCTCGGCCGGCTCCCCCCTCCCTCCCGGGTCTCGGGGGTCAAGCGGCCCAGAGGTCATTGCCGACGCGGCCTCCAGTGGACTGGGAGACAAGTGGTAGCACAGCGGCGGCGGGCTTTGCTCTCCTTTCATTTCTCCGACTCCTTCGTTGGTGGGGAATCTTACCAACGTCTCTTGGTGGAGATGACAGCATCTAGCATATTCAACCCTGGTCTCCCCAAGATGGCGTTGTAAGCCAGTGGGACCCGAACCACCAGGAAGTTTATGACCACCGTGCTATGACGCGGCGATGTCCCAGCCGTGACAGGGAGGGCAATTTCTCCTTCGGCACTTATAGAGTCTCCCGTGAAGCCCATTAAAGGCGTAGTGACAGGCCGAAGGGAAGACTCAGAGAGGTTCATTCGAACAAAAGCCTCATAGCTCAGGACGTCCACAGAACTACCACTATCAACCAAGATTCGTTTCACAGGATGCTTGGCTATGGTCATGGATACCACCACGCCGTCGTCGTTTTTGTTGACTACTCCATCTAAGTCCTTTCCAAAGAAAGGAATCACGGGGTCTACTCCCTCCCGCTGTCTCTTTGAACTGCCGCCTGCCCCCCAGGCAATCATGGCTATGGTCTTCTCCGTAGGGGCGTTGTCTGCACCGGCCTGGAGTGTAGGAGGCACCGCTGGGCCTGGAATAGGAGGGTTTCCCCTTCGGACAAACTTGCCCAAGTGACCCTGCTGGACAAGCTCTTCAATGGCCCTCTTCAGGTGGCGGCAGTCTTCGGTGTCGTGACCATAATCTCGGTGATACCGACAGTAGAGCTCTTTATTGCGGGGGGTCCCCGACCTCAGGGGGAGCGGACGCTTGAAGTAAGGTTCTTCCTCAATTTCCAGCAGGATGTGGGATATCGGAGCCATGAGGGGAGTGAATTGCTCCTTAGGAACAAGCGTCTGCGGCCGGCGGTCTGGACGGTGAGGGGGCTCAGTCTTCCGAGGTCGCGCTCCGGCCTGCTCGGTGGGCATTGGTTTCTTGTTAGGATTCTTATCAGCCTCCCTCCTGGAGGAATCTGCCTCGTCCGCACGGATGTATTTTGTGCACGGCTTAGAAGTTCGGCATAAGAGCCGGGGGCTTCTTGTCTAGAGAATAGGCGAACCTGGAAGGACGAAGTCCCCGCTTTAATGCCAAGGTGGCTACGGAATCATCTAGATTATATACCTCCAGCGCTGCGTCCTTGAACCGGGCAAAGTCTTTTAGGGTCTCGCCGCTCCTCTGCTGGACAGCAAATAGACTATCCGCCACTCGTGGGATCTTCGGCTCGCATTAAAGTGGGCCAGGAAAGCTCGCTCGAGATGACGGAATGAATCGATGCTGCGTGGTGGCAGACGGGAATACCATGCACGTGCCGCCTTTCGGAGGGTGGCCGGAAAGGCGACACATAGAAGGGAGTCCGTCGCTCCCTGGACCCGCATAAAGACCTTGTAGCTCTCCAGGTGGTCCAATGGGTCCGTCGTGCCGTCGTATGGATCCAGTTGTGGGAGACGGAAACGGGGCGGGACCGGTTCCTCCATGATCCCGGGAAAGCGGGGGGCGATGGTCGTAGTCCGCTCCATGAGGATTGGTGATCCGGCGGCTAAGCTCCTCCAACCGTCGGTGATACTCGTCGAGCCGTCGGGTAGTCTTCCGCTGGGCGTCGTCTGTAGAAGAACCAGAAGATGAAGCTGGGGCAGGCCGCCGAGGTAAGGAACGCGCCCGTCTGGATCCGTCTTGCGTCGATAGGAGCGACCAGAATGACGGGAAGGGGACCGCCGTCGCCCTGAGGCCTCTCGGGGATGGGGCTCAGGAGGCGAGCGATGGGAAAGGGACCGTCGCCGTTTTGAGGCTCCTCGGCGATGAGGTCCCGAAGGCGAGCGGGAGAGAGACCGTCGTCGCTTTGAGGCATCTTGACGACGGTCTCCCGAAAGCGAGTGATGGGAGGCCTCGGGCGGGTCCCGCCCTGATGGGATAGAACTGTTCCCCGCACCCGTTCGCCGGGCGGAGGGAGCTGAGGTGCGGCTGCAAAGTAGCGTTCCTGCAATCCCCGTACCACCGCCGCTAGGTTCTGAACTTGGTGAGATAGAACCTCCAGCCGGTCAGGCTGGCTCATCTGGGCAGGGGGGAACACGGAGGTTGGCCTCCGTTTGATCAGCCCGCGGAATGCGCTCCGCGGCTTGGCTGGTGGAAGCCTCCTGTGCTCGTGTGGTCACCATCGTCTCTTTCGCAGAATCGGAGTCTGTCACAGGGAGAACTAGTGCCCCCCTTCCTGGCGCGCCAATCTGTTGCTGCCAAATCACTTTTGATGAGCGCCGGGCGAGCTGAGATCTCTGCAGACCTTCAGGGTCACCGTCTCCTTTCGGGGCCTGCAAGAAAAGTCCCGGACCGGTGATTCCGGTGGGGACCCTCCGACGCCCAAGTTAGTGACTTGTAGAACAGTAGAATTTTTTGATGAGAAAGTAGAGATTGAGTTTCTTCCCCCCCCCTCCTCGTTGGGGGATTGGGGTCTTTATATACCTGTTCGGGGGTCCCTCTTACCCTTCACTGGTAACAGCCGAGTAATATCTTCCGTTCTTCGTAGGTGGGTCTAAACGTATGTCATAAGTATGCCTCTTAATTTTTTGGAAACCGTCCGTGACCTTAGTAATTGCCGGTTCATAATATTTGGTGACCGCCCGTGATCCTGGTAAAGCCACGTGGAATTCCTTGCAGCAAGCGGACGCTTGTCGGCCTCTGCTGCCGAGGCCGCCGAGACCGACGCCGAGACGAGACCGGCGCGCGTCGAAGCGGGCCGTGGCCGACACCAAGATCGAGGTGGGCTGCAGAGGAGATGGGCCCAAGGCCGCGCGGAGGTCGATGCCGACGCCATTGCCGAGACCGACGCCATGTCGAAGCGGGCCGTTGCCGACAAAATCGAGGTGGGCCGCGGAGGAGATGGGCCCAAGGCCAGCGAGGTCGATGCCGATGCCGTTGCCAGACGACGCCGCGTCGAAGCGGGCTGTTGCCGACACCGAGATCGAGGTGGGCCGCGAAGGAGATGGGCCCAAGGCCGTGCGGAGTCGATGCCGATGCCGACGCCGTTGCCGATATCAAGATTGAGGTGGGCCGCGGAGGAGATTGGCCCAAGGCCGCGCGGAGGTCATGCCGACGCCGTT
>UESW01004700.1:583982-629386 GCA_900491605.1 Calamus simplicifolius
TTGGGGGGAGAGGGATGATGTTGAGTTAAAGCCAACTGTCCCTCGTAGAGTGTCGAGTATGGAGTGCTTGCGTGGCCCTGCTCATGCCCTTGGATGAGCTTGCATGGCACTGTTCACGTACAAGGCTCTGTTCACTTGCATGGCACTGTTAACGGCAAGGGAGCTTGGTAGCTTGGAGGTGTCGGCCATGGAGCTGTCGGCTATGGAGCTCTCGGCCTTGGAGTGTCGGCCATGTCGGCCATGGAGCGGTCGGCCTTGGAGCTGTCGGCCTTTGGGGCCGACGGTCTTCGAGGTGCCGGCCTTGGAGGTGCCGGTCTTAGAGGTGCTGGCCTTAGAGGTGCCGGTCTTGGAGGTGTCGGCCTTCGGGGCCGACGGTCTTCGAGGTGCCTACCTTGGGGGTGCCGGTCTTGGAGGTGCCGGCCTTGGAGGTGCCGGTCTTGGAGATGTCGGCCTTCGGGGCCGACGTTCTTGGAGGTGCCGACCTTGGGGGTGCCGGTCTTGGAGGTGCCGGCCTTGGAGGTGCCGGTCTTGGAGCTGTCGGCCTTCGGGGCCGTCCAAATTTTTTTTTTTTAAATTCTCCATGGGGTCAACTGGCTCCATCACCACCTATGAAGACGGCGAGCAAGTTGAAGAAGAGGTTAGGCGCTGTTGATGAAGTAATAATCTCCAAGACTTGTCCTCCAGCACCTTTAATCGCCACCTGTAATCTGAAGCTTCCAAAGCCATAAGGTGTACCGACTTCCAAAGCCATAAGCTCCAGCAAGGTGACCTCTGCGCCTAAAGACAAAGAGGCTGCGTTGATCCCTCGGTCGCAAGGTATTTAGGTATGGGTGGTATGGAACAATATAAAAAAACAGTAGTCACCATGGATGATAGCTTTGGTTTTGGTTTTCGTTTTCGTTTTCTCATTGGACTATTTCCGATGCCAATTAACCTCATCCCTGTGGCCTTTTATGGAGGCCGCGGTGCCTTTCTGGAACCTTCGGTCCAACCTATTTAATTATGATTCTCTCGAATCTTCTCATCCCGCATCCCATTCATTTTCTCCCTCCCAAACGTTTTAATCCCCGGTCGCATTTAATTTGGTAACGGTTTTCTGGAATGTTCTAGTCCGATAGCTGCAAATTTATAACACATTTTTTCGCGACTCTTCTCGTCCGCGTTGAAATTTATGATGATTGTTTCTCGAGATTCAAATTCCCGCTCCAATCTATCATCCTTAAGTATCCCAATATGCACCTTGCCTTTAGTTTTTTAATTCCAGTAAAATAAATTTCAACAGCAAATTTAAAACGCATCATTCTATGCGGTTCTAATGGGTGTTCTAGTCCGCTTTAACTTGTCGTTTTTGAGCATTCCGATGGGCATCGATGATTATCACTTCTAATTTTTCTAATTCAGTTAAAATATATAACAACGTTTCTCATGATGTATTTTAATTTTTTCAAATAATTTCAATAGCAATCATCAAAATAAATAAATATATAATTTTAATAGCAAATTCTTAACTTGCGTATGTTTAGTCTATGGCAATCATGATGGCCACGTTCTTCATGCGGAGGCCTTTATAAGACTCTTGCAGGAGCAACTGGGCATATTGATGGAATCAGGCTCCAAATTGATTTATCATTGTTGCTGCCAAATCATTGCGGTGAGCGCCGGTGGGCGGAGATCTCCATAGGTCGTAGGAAATATGGAGGGAGCGCCGTCTTCCTTCGGGAACCTGCAAAAAGCCTCGAACCGGTGATTCCGGTAGGGACCCTCCGAAGCTCAAGTCAGTGGTTGAGAATAGGAATTTCGTAATGGAGTAGTGCTTGAGGGTGTGTAGAGATTTCGTCCCCCCCGCCTTGTAAGCTAGGGACCTTTTTTATACCTGTCGTTAGAGCTGCTGGGTCTCCTTCTGTTAGGATAAGCTTTGTGAACGGCAGACGGGTGCGACGTTGCTGAATGGTGCCAGGAATATCGGTGACTATATAGTGTGTTGGCAACTACCCGTGATTCTGACCGTAATAGGCAGGCTGGCCGTGCTGTGGTTTGTGTTTCAAGAAGCCAGATCGAATCTGGGGCCGAGGCGAAACCGGAGCCATGGCCGAGCCAAATCCAAGGCCAAGGAGAGACTGGAGCCGTGGCCGAGCTGAATTCGAGGCCGAGGCAAGACTGGAGCTGTGGCCAAGCCGAATCCGAGGCCGAGGCTGGACTGGAGCAGCGGCAGAGTCGAATAGGAGGATGAGGCGAGATTGGAGCCATGGCCAAGCCGAATCCGGGGCCGGGGCGAGACTAGAGCCGTGGCCAAGACGAATCCAGGGCCAAGGCGAGACTAGAGCCGTGGCCGAGCTGAATCTGAGGCCGAGGTGAGACTGGAGCCATAGCTGAGGCGGGACTGGAGCCATGGCTAGACTGGAGCCGTGGCTGAGCCGAATCCAAGGTTGAGGCGAGACTGGAGCCGTGGCCGAGCTGAATCCGAGGCCGGGGCGAGACTGGAGCTGTGGCCGAGCCAAATCCGAGGCTGGGGTGAGACTGAAGCCGTGGCCGAGCCGAATACGAGGCCGAGGCGAGGCTGGAGCCGTGGCCGAGCTGAATCCGAGGCCAAGCTTTAGCAGGGATTGTTTAAAAAATCATGCAGGATATTATTATACCGCTTGATGGTGATTAGCCATATCAGGTTCTCCCCCGTCCCCGAGATGGGTGAGCGTGCACCTACCATCGAAAGGGGTCGTTTTATCATCCGGTGGCTAATCTTCAGGCGACGCATGCCAAGAGCCGTCCTCCCCTTAATGGTGCATCGAACGCTGCGACGCCATCATCTCGCCCGCCTCGACTGTTGGGATCGAGGAGGATTTCCCTCGGGGGCCAGGTAGGCGCATCATTGCAGTGAGGTTACCTCCATCCAATCGTTGGTAGGAGCCTCTGGGCCGCGCGCTCTGGGTGGTTGCCATAGTCGTCCCCAATGGGAAGCGGGCACTTAGCCGGAGCAAGCTTGGCAGGACGATTTCGAAAAGACAAGTTTATAAAGGGGGCGTTCTTGGCTCAAGTTGTCCTTACTGCTTTCATTTTTGTCCCCATTCTGGTTTTACTCGAGCCTATTCATCTTCCATCCTCCCGAGCCTTTCGCCTTTGATTCTTTGTCCTCAAATCCTTCAGGTTAGTTCTGTTCTCATGGCTTCTTTGTCCCTTTCATGCTCAATTTCCGATTCCAGGGGCTATTCCCCCGATCTTCCTCGACAACCCTCTTCTCTCCAGTGCCCAGCAGGTCATCCTCTACGAAGGATGTCCCAGCGGGGCAGCGGCGAGTGGCCGGGCGATTTTCGTTGAGAATCGCTCGGCCGTCGGACGGGCCCCCATCCGGTGCCGTCCGGTTGTTGCCAACCCCTCTCATGCAGGGAGTATCCCGAGGGGACCGCCTCTATGATGATGGCCAAGAAGATAATCAATATTAGGGCTTGTTATCAAATTCCCACCGACCTCCGCCTATACCGGCCTCTTCCTGAGGATAGGGTAAACTCCTCTTACCCTGGTAGGGTTTCCCTCTACAAGTATTATTTTAAGGCTGGGCTTCGTATTCCCATTCATCCTTTCATACTTAATGTTTTAGATAGATATTCCTTGGCCTTGGCTCAATTGGTCCCAAATTCCATTCGGACCCTCATAGGTTTCTTAGTGCTATGCCACATTCATGGGATAGAGGCTAGGATTTCTCTTTTTCGTTGCTTCTATACCTTTAGGAAACAATCGGGATGGTGGTCCTTCGCTCCTAGGCCCACTAGAATTCTTAGGTTGCATCTTCCTACCTCCGTTAAGGGATGGAAAAGTAGGTTCTTTTTTTCCCAAATTGAGGGAGTGAAGACCGAGTGAGGAATTCCTATACCGATGCCAACAAAACCCCTAAATTCTTCCAAGAGATCAAGAGGCGTCCAGGCAGTTGATTACTGCCGACGTCCCTCGATGCAACCGGCTGCTAGCTGAGAAGAATCTTCGGCTAGTGGGCCTTATCCCGAATGATGGTGAGCAGTAATAATATGTTTTTATCTTTTACATTTTCCCTTTTTTTTTACACTCTTCCCTTCAGGTTCCTCGATATATGAATGGCACCATCGCTTCACAAGATAAGGAAGGCTGCCACAAGGAAAATAAAGGTCAAGGCGGATGGGGCCCTCACCGAGAAGAGGGCCATCATCAAGATTGCCAAGAAGATCGAGGCTGAAGAGGCCTCTGGAAGGGTCGAGACGGAGGGAAGGGTCACGATCGGAGAGGCCTCGAGAGGGAGCAGGGTGGAAAGGGCCAAAGCCGAAGAAGCCCTAGGAAGCGACGGGTAAGGGCCGAGGCCAGAGAGGCACCAGGACGGAACGAGGTAGGGAAAAGGGATGTACCTCGTTCGCCTTCACCAGCAATGCCTCCGTCTCCTATCGATCTGATCGACACTTCTCCGAAGCGGGGCACGAAAGCGCCATGACCACAGCCCATAGCTCCCGAAGTAGAAGCGGCCAACTCGGCTACAAGGCCGACTCTAGAAGCCGCCCTATCTTCCGAAGGGGTAGCGGCCGAGGCATCCCCACCAGCAAAGGCGCCTGAGGGAGCAGAGTTGGAGACTGAGCCCTCGCCTGCAGCCGCTGGGTCAGAGGAGGGAGATGGCATCGATCCCTCTTTTTAGTCAATTTTGATGCGCTATAGCCACTAGGCTGAGCGAACATTGGCCCAGGCTTTGTGCCTGAGCTACTAAAGTTCCTTCGACATCAAGGGAGATCTGCATTTATCCGAGAGGCGTCCGTGGCACATCTCTGGGTAAGTATTATTCCCTTATCAAAAATTTTGGGATCATTTTTTCATCTAAACCAAATAATTTGATCAGACGTTGAACTCTATGACCGCCATGAGGGGTCTTTGGTCCCAGGCCGAGGTCGCTCTCGACCAATCTCTGGAGGAAATTCGAGAAGTTTGGGCTAGAGCAGAGATGGCCAAGGCGGCCCTGGAGGAGGCCCGGGCAGATATTGCCCGAGCGCAAAAGGCTGAAGCCGAAGTTGAGGCCGCCCAATTCCGTAACCTGGCCCAGGTTGAGAAGGCGGAGGAGGCGCTGAAAGTGCTCAGTGCCAGGCAGCCAATGAGCTTGATAATGCTTAGGTGGCAGAGGAAAAGCAGAGGGTGGCAGAAGAAAAGCAGAAAGCCGCTGAAGTAGAGATTTACCTACTGAAGCACCGGCTGCACTCTGCCACCATTGAGATCAGAGTGGCCAAGGAGCGGGCCGAGAATGCCATGGAAATCGCTCGCCAAAGAGACGCTGAGGCAGCACATCTAAGGGCGGCGGTGACCGAGGCTGAGAAGAAGGCCGACGAGGCCGAGAAGAAGGCCACCGAGGCCGAGGAGAAAGCCGCCGAGGCCGAGAAAAAAGCCATCGAGGCCGTAGAGGATTTTAGGAAGTCCAAAGCCTTCAGTAGGGAGCTGGCCGAGATAACTGCATTTGCATACGATGGTGGCTTCCAAGATTGCAAGGAGAAAATATGCAACTCTACGGCCTCGAGGGAATTGAAGAGCTGGAGCCGGACGAAGTTCCCAAAGATGACGACTTAGCTCCGGCTGAACCCTAGTTTCTTTTTTCTTTCACTGCATTGTATCAAGTCCAACTTAAATCGCAATTTTGTAAACTTTTGCTATTAATTAAATTTTGACCCCTAATGCTCATGACTTGCACCGTAGTCAAGTTTTCTAGCGGATAAGTCGAAACGATCCGAATACCAATGACTTGAGAACTTGACCATACATCGCACGATGACGCCAGAGTCGGTGCCAAGGGAGAACTCCACCACTTCGGTCTAGGGACATGGCTAGAAAGCTAGCTAGAGGACTGATGTGGGATTGGGTTTGCATACCGACGCAGAGTCGAACCTATGCCGATGTAGAGTCAAGCATGTGCCATCGCGGAGTCGGACTTCAGACGCTGATGCAGAGGCATGTTGCATGCTGAGGCGAGCTCGGGCTCCTAATGTCGATGTGGAGTCGGATTTCGAGTGCCAACGCAGAGTCGGGCTTCTAGTGCTAACGCAGATTCGTGCTTTAAGTGCCGACATGGAGTCGTGCTTTAAGTGCTGATGCAGAGTCTGGCTTCAAGTGTCGATACGAAGTCGGGCTTCAAGTGCCGATGCGGAGTCGGCTTCAAGTGTCGATGCGGAGTCGGGCTTCCAGCGCTGACACGGAATCGGGCTTCAAGTGCCGCGGGGAGGCTCTGGCTTGAAGTGCCGATGCGGAGCCAGGCTTAGGTGCCAAGAGGAGGCTCGGGCTTGGAGTGCCGACGCAGAGCCAGGCTTAGGTGCCGAGGGGAGGCTCGGGCTTGGAGTGCTGACGCGGAGCTGGGCTTAGGTGCCGAGTGGAGGCTCGGGCTTGGAGTGCCGATGCGGAGCCGGGCTTAGGTGCCGAGGGGAGGCTCAGGCTTGGAGTGCCAACGCGGAGCCGGGCTTAGGTGCAGAGGGGAGGCTCGGGCTTGGAGTGCCGACGCGGAGCCAGGCTTAGGTGCCGAGGGGAGGCTCGGGCTTCAAGTCTTTCATTAGTAAGGAAATGAATAATATTCTGGCAGGCATTCCCGAATTAAAGACATAAACAACTATTGATAGTACCGATGTAGGTTGTCCGCATTCCAAGTGCGAGGAAGAGGTTTCCCGTCCAGCTCCTCAATCTTGTATGCTCCGTGGTGGAGTGCCTCCGTGACCCGATAAGGACCCTCCCATTTGGAGCTAGCTTGCCTCCTTTCGTTGGCTTTGAAACTTTGGCTCGTCGGAGGACTAGGTCTCCTGGCAGGAAAGCCTTAAGGCGGACGTAATCATTGTAATACTTGGCTGTTCATTGTCGGTAAGCTGCCATCCGGAGTCGCGCCTTGTCCCGTAATTCTTCCACTAGGTCGAGGTTGGCCCGCAACTAATTTGGGTTATCCCCCTCGCTGTACCACTTCGTTCGGAGGCTCTGGGCACCTATTCCATAGGAATGACAGCTTCGGACCCGAAGACTAGGCTGAAAGGAGTCTCTCTGATGGGGGCTCGCGGTGTCATGTGGTAGGCTCACAGTACCTTAGGGAGCTCCTCCACCCACCATCCTTTGTAGTCATCTAGCTGTGCTCTAAGCCCTTGAAGAATAATGCGGTTGGTTACTTCAGCCACGCCATTGGTCTGAGGATGTCCTACGGAGGTGAACCGCTGATGGATGACTAGCTCGGTGCAGAACTTCCGAAAGGCTGTGTTGTCAAACTGCCGGCCGTTATTAGTGACGAGAGTGTGTGGTAGCCTGAACTGACACACTATAGATTTTCAGAAGAAGGACCTCACCTTGACCTCGATGATCTTGGCGAGTGCTTCGGCTTCGATCCACTTAGTGAAATGGTCGATGGCTACCAGTAGGAATTTGCGCTGACCGGAGGTTGGAGGGAATGGTCCCAGGATGTCCATACTCCACTGGGCGAAGGGCCAAGATGCAGCTAGGGTGGTCAGCTAGGACGTTGGTTGCTGCTGGATGTTGGCATGGCATTGACAACTGCCGTACTTCCGGACAAGCTCGGATGTGTCCTCCCTCATTGTCAACCAATAGTATCCTTGCCATAGAGCTTTGTATGCTAGGGCCCTGCCCCTAGGTGACTTCCGCATATGCCCTCATGGATTTCTCGTAGGATATAATCGCTTCCGTAGGGCCGACACATCTGAGGACTGGGTACGAGAACGACCTTCGGTAGAGCTTTCCTTCCATCATTAGAAACTTAGTGGCTTGCCGCTTGAGCAGTTTGGCCTCAGCCGGGTCTTTAGGGAGGGCGCCGTTGGTGAAATGCCAGATATAAGCATCAATCCAAGAAGGCTCCTACTCGATCGGCAGGGCTTCTTCTGTGGCTTCGATGTTCGGGGCTTCTAGATGCTCTACGTAAGTTCTTCCCAAAACCCCATCGGCCAAGGTGGCTAATCGGGATAGAGCGTCAGCTCTGGCATTATCCTTCTGAGGGATGTAGCTGACACAGAAGTAGGCTAAGGGAGAGGCTTGTGACTGCACCATACTCAAGTAACGGGACATAGTAGGATCCCGTGCCTCATACTCCCCCGTGATTTGGCCAGTGACTAGCTGGGAGTCAGTTAATGCTCTAAGGCGCTTCACATCGAGCACCTGGGCCAATCTTATTCCTGACAGTAAGGCCTCATACTCCGCCTGATTGTTGGTGGCTGGGAAGAGAAAATAGAGAGCGCACTCGGTTACAACTCCATTTGGATTAGCCAGGATGAGGCCCGCTCTGCTCCCTTGGGGATTTGACGCTCCATCCACATGAAGGATCCATTCCTCCTCTCCGGTCCCAGGAGTTGAGGGGTTTGCATGGGACTCTTCTGGTTGCTCCCTGCCCCAGGTGCATTCGACCAAGAAATCTGTCAGGACCTGAGATTTCATAGCCGACCGGGGACAGAAAGATAGGTCAAATTCTTCTAGCTTGAGCGCCTACTTTGCTAGTCGGCCCGAAGTGTCCGGACAGCGAGAAAGAAATGCCATTACAGAAAGAAATTCAAATATTAGAATAGTGATTTATTAGTTTTTATGAGCTTACCCTGAAGTGCAATTAAATGAACCTGAGCTGCCCATACCAACTCCTTGCCTGAAAACATAATTTTTTGTAGGGTTAGCAAATAATGAATGTGGAATATCTGAGATCCAGGTAAGCAAAACATAACTACTGCAGAAGCTCTTCATCGGATAATAAGCTTTTGTCAATGGTCAAAGGATAATGAATATTTATTGCATGGTTCCATTTCGATTTCACCTTACTTTGTTCAATTTAAATCAAAGTTAATCACCAAAAAGTATTCCAAAGTTGACATATTTCTATTATGTTAGAACTATTATTAATGAGAAACTCATGCAAGTTTTATGTCATCCTCTTTAAGTATGAGCAGGCAATAAAATGAGCTTAAAAGGAGTTCCATGATAATGGTACAGTCATCAAGGTTGACTATATTCAGTGGTCAGAATATTGGGAACTAGAAGAATACAAAGTGGATATCAATATATCATAATAATATGAATGCTTCTAAATAACAATCCTGAGAAATAAACCATGTGTAAAAATGTGGAAAACAAAAGACATCTTAGACCACACAATACATTAACAGAAACCAGCAGAATTGAAGATATTGTAAGATGCTACGCATCAAAAGCACTTCTAAATAACAATCCTGTCTCATAAAAGCAGCATCATTATCTCTAAGAACCAATCAAAGATAGCCACTCCTAGCAACAATGGCATTTCATTTTAAAGCTTTTACCTGGAAAATCCTAATTCCTATTTATCATGTGATTATATTATTCAACAGTATCAATCCATATTAAGGTGTTAAATCGTGGATGCCATCTAGGAATCATTCTTTGCTATAAGCCTAGAAGGCTTCAAACTCCATGTATTTGTTCATCTATTTTTGGAAGGCTTTCAATTTAAGTTACATCATAAGAGAAAAAAAATTATATTTTCTATCTTTATTTTTTATATTAAAATTTACTTTATATTAAAAAAATATATCAGACTTCTTGGATAATTTTGGCATCGAATGCCCGGTCTTCACACTTAATACTATGTATAAATAGCATTTAAACATATAATAAAAGCTGTAACCCAAATTTTAATAATTTAAATAACATTTAAGACATTTGTAAATATGAGATAATAATTAATGGAATATAAACATGAAAGCTTACTGATTATCTTTGCGCGTAATTTTTTTTCTCGCTCCCTTGTTCTTAGATGATTAATTGACAAAAGAAGGGGAAGACTCTGATTGCCAACAGGGGAAGACTCTGATTGCCAACAAGGGATGAGCGATCAAAGTGTCTCCTCAATTGTAAAAGTAGTTAATATTTATACGCATTAAAGATGGCTGGATTTGAGGAAATGGACCATGAAAGATATATTATGACAGACGATAACTGATTTTGTGAAGAAGAGATGAGGAGATGGGAGAAGGGAGCCCGATCTAACTAGAAGACCTGCAGTCCTCTTGTCTTCAACGGAGCCCGACCATCATTGGAAGTCAACCATGGCTTCCCACCCTTGCCGGAAACTAGATCTAGAGATCTAGATCCATCCGAACGCCGTCGTCGTCTCTTCTCCGGCGACAGTTTCTAGCAAGACTCAACCCACAACCCACAGAGAACAAGGATACATATAGGGTAACAAGGGATGAAACAAAAATTACCAGTGGATTTCGTTGCTTGCCAGTGATGATTTCATTGCTCGCTGGTGACAATCGGAAAGATCTGGCAACTCCAAAGCTCCGATGAAGGCGAGCGGCAAAAATGAATGGCCGAATGGAAGGCTAGAAGCTAGGATTAGGGTTGACTGTAGCGGAACTACGAAAGGCGAGCGGGCGTCGGGCAAGCGAAGGAAATACAAAAACAACTTAGAGTTAAAAGCGAGTTGTGGGCCTATGGGCCAGTGGACTGCGGCGGGTTCGGATTATCCCGGGCCAGTGGACAACTTAGTTAATCCATCACTAATTTGTGACGAATTAGTGATGGAAGGCAATCTGTCACTAATTTAGTGATGGATTTTTCATCCATCACTAATTTGTGACGGATTAGTGATGGAAAAAAATCCATCACTAATTAATGACGATTGCTTTTCCATCACTAATTTATGACTGATTGGTGACGAAAGGGCAATCCGTCACTAAATTAGTGATGGATTGCCCCATTCGTCACTTATTTGTGGCAGATTAGTGACGGAAGGCAATCTATCACTAATTTAGTGACCAATTTCCCATCCATCACTAATTTGTGATGGATTAGTGACATAAGACAATCAGTCACTAATTAGTGACGGATTGCCTTCCATCACTAATTTGTGACGGATTAGTGACGAATGGGCAATCCGTCACTAACTTAGTGATGGATTGCCCCATCCGTCACAAAATTAGTGACGGATTGCCCTATCCGTCACTAATTTGTAACATATTAGTGATGGAAGGCAATCCGTCACTAATTTAGTGATGGATTTTCATCCATCACTAATTTGTGATGGAAGATAATCCGTCACTAATTAGTGACGATTACTTTTCCATCACTAAATTATGACGGATTAGTAACAAAACGGCAATCCATCACTAACTTCCATCACTAACTTAGTGACGGATTGCCCCATCCGTCACAAAATTAGTGATAGATTGCCCCATCGGTCACTAATTTATGATGGATTAGTGATGGAAGAAAAATTCATCACTAATCCATCACTAATTTACTGACGGATTGCCCCATCCGTCACTAATTTGTGACGGATTAGTGACGGAAGGCAATCCGTCACTAATTTTATGATGGTTTACCCCATCCGTCACAAAAATAGTGATGGATTGCCTCATCCGTCACTAATTTATGATGGATTAGGGACGGAAGAAAAATCCGTTACTAATCCGTCACTAATTTAGTGACGGATTGCCCTTCCATCACTAATTTGTGATGGATTAGGGCAATCCATCACTAAATTAGTGACGGATGTGAAAGTCTGTCACTAATTTAGTGACAGTTTAGTGACAGAAAAACTAATCCGTCACTAATTTTAATTTTTTGTCACTATTATTTTACTAAATCATCACAGTTTAGTGACGAAAATTTTTATCACTAATTTTTGTCACTATTTTGACATTTTCTTGTAGTGAACATACCATTGTATGTGTTGAGAGAAACTTGAATATATTAAAAAAGACACCGTTCATTTCTATTGTGAAATAAAGCAAAATTCAAAGCTTCTATCGAATTACTAAATTCGTATACCTACAAAAGTTCCTCATGGAGGAATTCTCCATCGGGAAAGGCCATTAAAACTATGAAAAATAAATAAATAAATGAATAAGGCCAACTTTCAGTCCAAAATCTAACAAACTTGTTCCTTTTCTAAAGATACCCATTAAAATATATATATATATATATTTTACTATTTTTCATGACTTCTAGGGAGACTCTTCTTAAATACGCATGCTGATCTCATTCTTACCTCTGCGAGGACCAACTCTAATATCCCTCCGAAACACCAAATTAGATGTGGATCATATTGAATAATGAAGAAGGAAGCGAGCATATGAAATGGCTTATGGTTAGTGGAATTTTTTTTTTTTTGTTGATTGGAACAAGGGAGATGAGCTCCCCAATTTATTAATAGTAGAAATATATACAATGAATTACAAGAGTAAAGAGACAAGATCTCAAAATAAGTTTTCAAAAGAGATTGTAATACCCTAAAACTAGTCTTATATTGAATAAAAAAATAAAGTTCTTATAACTTAAGTTCACCTGCTATCAATTAACTTTCACTCGAATTTTTAGGGCCATGTAGTTTCAACTCACTAATAGGTTAATTGGACCAATAGGTGAGCTTGGGGATGACAATTGTTATCAAAGCTAACCGAGTATGCAGAAGTTGATGGGCATAAGGAAAGAGCTGCCCATAAGATGATAGTAGAGCCTCGCCATGGTATGGAGTCATCCTTACAACACCAACAATTTGTCTCGAGATAGATTTTGGCTAACTTATGGCATGCGATAAGAATGTCGCATTATGATAGGGTGATTGTAATACCTTAAAACTCATCTCCATATCGGATGAAAAAGAAAAGTTTAAAAACTTTATAACTCAAGTTCACTTATTATCAATTAACTTTCATTTAGTTTTTAAAACCACGTGATTTTAGCCCACTAATAGGTTAATTGAACCAATAGGTGAGCTTGAGGTGTTATAAAGACCTGGCAAAGATTTAAGATTACAATGAGTTTTCCCACTTTACCAATAGAAATGCAGCTCCAAAAGTTAAAAGAAAATAAGTTCTTGTGAATAATGATAGATATATATGGGGGCCGCCATGGAAGTAAATACTTTAATATTTTTTCTTTCTAAATGTGCCACCAGGTAGTAAGGATTGACTGATCCCAAGCAAGTTTTCAAAATTGAGGAATATGATTTTCCTTTTAGACACTCCATAAATCTTGGAGATTCCTAAGTTTTGAAGTGATACGAATGTGTTTATATAACTGGGACACTGCCTCAATGGGATTGTTGCAGAACAAACAACTTAAATTAACTGTTCATCCTTTCTTGGCTAGAATCTCATATCTGAAGTCTATTACAAAAGACTAAACAAGCAAAGATCTTACATCCTCCATGGACGATGATGGTGGAGAGAACGAGGTGGAAAAGCTTAGATTGTAGTTCCCTTTCATCGGGACTGGAGCCATGGCCGAGCCAAATCCGAGGCCGAGGTGGGACTGGAGCCGCGGCAGAGTTGAATACGAGGCCGAGGTGAGACTGGAGCCGTGGCCAAGCCGAATCTGGGGCTGGGGCGAGACTGGAGTCGTGGCCGAGCCGAATCTGAGGCCGAGGCAAGACTGGAGCCGTGGTCGAGCCAAATCTAGGGCCGAGGTGAGACTGGAGCCGTGGCTGAGCCAAATCCAAGACCAAGGCAAGACTGGAGCCATGGCCGAGCCAAATCCAAGGCCGAGGTGGGACTGGAGCCATGGCCGATGTGGGACTGGAGCCGTGGCTAGACCGAATCCAAGGCTGAGGCGAGACTGGAGCCATGGTCGAGCCAAATCCGAGGCCGGGGTGAGACTGGAGCTGTGGCTGAGCCGAATCCGGGGCCGGGGCGAGACTGAAGCCATGGCCGAGCCAAATACGAGGCAAAGGCGAGACTGGAGCTTTGGCCGAGCTGAATCCGAGGCCAAGCTCTAGCATGGATTGTTTAAAAAATCGTGCAGGATGTTATTATACCGCTTGATGGTGATTAGCCATATCAGGTGCCCCCGTCCCCGAGATGGGTGAGCGTGCACCTACCATCGAAAGAGGGTGTTTTATCACCCGGTTGCTAATCATCAGGCGATGCATGTCAAGAACCGTCCTCCCCATAATGGTGCATCGGATACTGCGACGCCATCATCTCGCCCACTTCGACTGTTGGGATCGAGGAGGATTTCCCTCGGGGGCCAGGCAGGCGCATCATTGTAGTGAGGTTATCGCCATCCAATCGTTGGTAGGAGTCTTCGGGCCGCGCGCTTCGGGTGGTTGCCATAGTCGTCCCCAATGAGAAGCGAGCACGTAGCCGGAGCAAGCTTGGCAGGACGATTTCGAAAAGACAAGTCTATATAGGGGGCATTCTTGGCTCAAGCTATCCTTGCTGCTTTTGTTTTTATCCCCATTCTGGTTTTACTCAAGCCTGTTCATCTTCCATCCTCCCGAGCCTTTCACCTTTGATTCTCTGTCCTCAAATCCTTCAGGTTAGTTCTGTTCTCATGGCTTCTTCATCCCTTTCATGCTTAATTTCTGATTCCGGGGGCTATTCCCTCGATCTTCCTCGACAGCCCTCTTCCTCTCTGGTGCCCAGCAGGCCATCCTCTACGGAGGATGTCCCAGCGGGGCAGCAGCGAGTGGCCGGGCAATTTCCCGTTGAGAATCGCCCGGCCGCCGGATGGGCCCCCGTCCTGCACCGTCCTGCTATTGCCGGCCCCTCTCATGTAGGGGAGTCTCCTAAGGGGACCGCCTCTGTGATGATGGCCCAGAAGATAATCAATATTAGGGCTTGTTATCAAATTCCCACCGACCTCCTCCTATACCGGCCACTTCCTGAGGATAGGGTAACCTCTTCTTACCCTGGTAGCCGTCCAGCTGTTGCCGGCCCCTCTCGTATAGGGGAGTCTCCTAAGGGGACCGCCTCTGTGATGATGGCCCAGAAGATAATCAATCTTAGGGCTTGTTATCAAATTCCCACCGACCTCCTCCTATACGGCCTCTTCCTGAGGATAGGGTAACCTCTTCTTACCCTGGTAGGGTTGCCCTCTACGAGTATTATTTTAAGGCTGGGCTCCGTATTCCCATTCATCCTTTCATACTTAATGTTTTAGATAGATATTCCTTGGCCTTGGCTCGATTGGTCCCAAATTTCATTCGGACCCTCGTAGGTTTCCTAGTGCTATTCTACATTCATGGGATAGAGGCTAGGATTTCTCTTTTTCATTGCTTCTATACCTTTAGGAAACAATCGGGATGGTGGTCCTTTGCTCCTAGGCCCATTAGAATTCTCAGGTTGCATCTTCCTACCTCTATTAAGGGATGAAAAAGTAGGTTCTTTTTTTTCCCAAATTGAGGGAGTGAAGACCGAGTGAGGAATTCCTGATACCGATGCCAACAAAGACCCCCAATTCTTCCAAGAGATCAAGAGGCGCGGGTAGTTGATTACTGCGACGTCCCTCGATGCAACGGTTGCTAGCTGAGGAGAATCTTCGGCTAGCAGGCCTTATCCCGAACGATGGTGAGCAGTAATAATATGTTTTTATCTTACATTTTCCCTTTTTTTTTACACTCTTCCCTTCATGTTCCTAGATATAGGAATGGCACCATCGCTTCACAAGATAAGGCAGGCTGCCACAAGGAAAAGAAAGGTCAAGGCGGATGGGGCCCCCATCGAGAAGAGGGCCATCATCAAGATTGCCAAGAAGATCGAGGCTGAAGAGGCCTCTGGAAGGGGCGAGACGAAGGGAAGGGTCATGATCGAAGAGGCCTCAAGAGGGAGCAGGGCAGAAATGGCCAAAGCCGAAGAAGCCCTAGGAAGCGAGGCAGTAAGGGCCGAGGCCAGAGAGGCACCAGGACAGAACGAGGTAGGGAAAAGGGATGTACCTCGTTCACCTTCACCAGCACCCTCCGTCTCCTATCGATCTGATCGACACTTCTCCGGAGTGGGGCACGAAAGCCGTCACCACAGCCCATAGCTCCCGAAAGTGGAAGCGGCCAACTCGCTACAAGGCCGACTCCAGAAGCTTCCCTATCTTCGAAGGGGCAGCGGCCGAGGCATCCCCACCAGCAAAGGCGCCAGAGGGAGCAGAGTCGGAGGCTAAGCCCTCGCCTGCAGCTGCCGGGTCATAGGAGGGAGATGGCATTGATCCCTCTTTTTAGTCAATTTTGTGCTATAGCCACTGGGCTGAGCAAACATTGGCCCAGGCTTTCGTGCCCGAGCTACAGAGATTCCTTCCGCATCAAGGGAGATCTACATTCTTCTGAGAGGCATCCGTGGCACATCTCTGGGTAAGTATTGTTCCCTTGTCAAAACTTTTGGGACCGTTTCTTCATCTAAACCAAATAATTTGATCAGACGTTGAACTCTATGACCGCCTTGAGGGGTCTTTGGTCCCAGGCCGAGGTCGCTCTCGACCAATCTCTATAGGAAATTCGAGAAGTCCGGGCTAGAGCAGAGATGGCCAAGGCAGCCCTAGAGGAGGCCCGGGCAAGATTGCCCGTGCGCAAAAGGCTGAAGCCGAGGCCGCCCAATTCTATAACCTGGCCCGGGTTGAGAAGGTGGAGGAGGCACTGGAAGTGGCTCAGCGCCAGGCGGCCAATGAGCTTGATAATGCTCAGGTGGTAGAGGAAAAGCAGAGGGTGGTAGAAGAGAAGCAGAAAGCTGCTGAAGCAGAGATTTACCTACTGAAGCACCAGCTGCACTCTGCCACCATTGAGATCGAGTGGCCGAGGAGCGGGCCGAGAATGCCATGGAAATCGCTCACCAAAGAGATGCTGAGGCAGCACATCTAAGGGCGGCGGTGACTGAGGCTGAGAAGAAGGCCGACGAGGCCGAGAAGAAGGCCACCGAGGCCGAGGAGAAGGCCATCGAGGCCGAGAAGAAAGCTGTCGAGGCCGTAGAGGATTTTAGGAAGTCCAAAGCTTCAGTAGGGAGCTGGCCAAGACAACTGCATTTGCATACGATGGTGGCTTCTAAGATTGCAAGGAGAAAATACGCAGACTCTACGGCCTCGAGGGAATTGAAGAACTGGAGCCGGACGAAGTTCCCGAAGATGACGACTTAGCTCCGGCTGAACCGTAGTTTCTTTTGCTTTCACTGCATTGTATCAAGTCCGACTTAAATCGGCAATTTTGTAAACTTTTGTTATTAATGAAATTTTGACCCCTAATGCTCATGACTTGCACCGTCATCAAGTTTTCTAGCGGATAAGTCGAAATGATCCGAATACCAATGACTTGAGAACTGACCATACATCGCAGGACGATGCCAGAGTCGGTGCCAAGGGAGAACTCCACCACTTCGGTCTAGGGACACGGCTAGAAAGCTAGCTAGAGGACTGATGCGGGATTGGGTTTGCATACCGACGCGGAGTCAAACTGTGCCATGTGGAGTCGAGCTTGTGCTGACGGAGTTGGACTTCAGACGTTGATGCAGAGGCAGGTTGCATGCTGAGGCGAGCTTGGGCTCCTAATGCCGACGTCAAGTCAGATTTGAGTGACGATGCGGAGTCGGGCTTCAAGTGCCGACACGGAGTTGGCTTTAAGTGCCGACGCAGAGTCGGGCTTCTAGTGCCGATGCGAAGTCCGGCTTCAAGTGCCAACACGGAGTCAGCTTCAAGTGCCGTGGAGTCGAGCTTCAAGTGCCAACGTAGAGTCGGGCTTCCTGCGCCGACACGGAATCGGGCTTCAAGTGCAGCAGGGAGGCTCGGGCTTGGAGTGCCGACGCAGAGCCGGGCTTAGGTGCCGAGAGGAGGCTCGGGCTTGGAGTGCCGACGCGAGCCGGGCTTAGGTGCGGAGGGGAGGCTCGGGCTTGGAGTGCCGACGCAGAGCTGGGCTTAGGTGCCAAGTGGAGGCTCGGGCTTGGAGTGCCGACGTGGAGCCGGGCTTAGGTGCGGAGGGAGGCTCGGGCTTGGAGTGCCGACGGGAGCCAGGCTTAGGTGCCGAGGGGAGGCTCGGGCTTCAAGTCTTTCATTAGTAAGGAAATGAATAATATTCTGGCAGGCATTCCCGAGTTAAAGACATGAAAAACTATTGATAGTACTGACGCAGGTTGTCCGCGTTCCAAGTGCGAGGAAGAGGTTTCCCGTCCAGCTCCTCAATCTTGTACGCTCCGGTGGAGTGCCTCCGTGACTCGTTAAGGACCCTCCCATTTCGGAGCTAGCTTGCCTCCTTTCATTGGCTTTGAAACTTTAGCTCGGAGGACCAGGTCTCCTAGCAGGAAAGCCTTGGGGCGGATGCGATCATTGTAATACTTGGTTGTTCGTTGTCGGTAAGCTACCATCCGGAGTCGCGCCTGGTCCCGTAATTCTTCCACTAGGTCGAGGTTGGCCCGCAACTGATTGGGTTATCCCCCTCGCTGTACCACTTCGTCCGGAGGCTCTGGGCACCTATCTCCACAGGAATGATAGCTTTAGACCCGAAGACTAGGCTGAAAGGAGTCTCTCCGATGGGGGCTCGGTGTCTTGTGGTAGGCTCACAGTACCTTGGGGAGCTCCTCCACCCACCATCTTTGTAGTCATCTAGCCGTGCTCTAAGCCCTTGAAGAATAATGCGGTTGGTTACTTCAGCCACCGTTGGTCTGATGATGTCTACGGAGGTGAACCGCTAATGGATGCCTAGCTCGGTGCAGAACTCCCGGAAGGCCGTGTTGTCAAACTGCCGGCTGTTGTTAGTGACGAGAGTGTGGTAGCCCGAACCGACACACTATAGATTTCCAGAAGAAGGACCTCACCTTGCCCTCGGTGATTTTGGCGAGTGCTTCGCTTGATCCACTTAGTAAAATGGTCAACGGCTACTAGCAGGAATTTGCGCTGACCGGAGGCTGGAGGGAATGGTCCCAGGATGTCCATACCCAACTGGGCGAAGGGCCAAGGCACAGCTAGGAGGGACAGCTGGGAAGTTGGTTGCTGCTGGATGTTGGCATGGCGTTGACAACTGTCGCACTTCCAGACAAGCTCGGACGTGTCCTCCCTCATTGTCAACCAATAGTATCCCTGCCGCAGAGCTTTGTATGCCAGGGCCCTGCCCCTAGGTGACTTCCACATATGCCCTCATGGATTTCTCGTAGGATATAATCCGCTTCCGTAGGGCTGACACATCTGAGGACTGGGTACAAGAACGACCTTCGATAGAGCTTTCCTTCCATCATTAGAAACTTAGTGGCTCGCCGCTTGAGCAGTTTGGCCTCAACCGGGTCTTCAGGGAGGGTGCCATTGGTGAAATACCAAATATAAGCGTCCATCCAAAAGGCTCATACTCGATCGGCAGGGCTTCTTCTGTGGCTTGATGCTTGGGGCTTCTAGATGCTCTACGTAAGTTCTTCCCAAAGCCCCGTCGGTCGAGGTGGCTAATCGGGATAGGGCGTCAGCTCTGGCGTTCTCCTCCCGAGAGATGCTGATGCTAAAGTAGGCTAAGGGAGAGGCTTGTGACTGCACCATACTCAAGTAACGGGATATAGTAGGATCCCACACCTCATACTCCCCCATGATTTGGCCAGTGACTAGCTAGGAGTCAGTGAATGCTCTAAGGCGCTTCACCCCGAGCTCCTGGGCCAATCTTATTCCAGACAGTAAGGCTCATACTCTGCCTGATTGTTGGTGGCTGGGAAGAGAAAACAGAGAGCGCACTCGGTTACAACTTCGTTCGGATTAGCCAGGATGAGGCCCGCTCCGCTCCCTTGGGGATTTGACACTTCGTCCACATGAAGGATCCATTCATCCTCTCCGGTCCCAGGAGTTGAGGGGTTTGCATGAGACTCTTCTGGTTGCTCCCCGCCCCAGGTGCATTCGACCAAGAAATCTGCCAGGACCTGAGATTTCATAGCCGACCGGGATGGAAAGATAGGTCAAATTCTTCTAGCTTGAGCGCCCACTTTGCCAGTCGGCCCGAAGTGTCCGGATGAGCGAGAAAGAAACATCATTGCAGAAAGAAATTCAAATATTAGAATAGTGATTTATTGGTTTTTATGAGCTTACCCTGAAGTGCAATTAAATGAACCTGAGCTGCCCAGACCAACTCCTTGACTGAAAACATAATTTTTTGTAGGGTTAGCAAATAATGAATGAGGAATATCTGAGATCCAGGTAAGCAAAACATAACTACTGCAGAAGCTCTTCATCGGATAATAAGCTTTTGTCAATGGTCAAAGGATAATGAATATTTATTGCATGGTTCCATTTCGATTTCACCTTACTTTGTTCAATTTAAATCAAAGTTAATCACCAAAAAGTATTCCAAAGTTGACATATTTCTGTTATTTTAGAACTATTATTAATGAGAAACTCATGCAAGTTTTATGTCATCCTCTTTAAGTATGAGCAGGCAATAAAATGAGCTTAAAAGGAGTTCCATGATAATGGTACAGTCATCAAGGTTGACTATATTCAGTGGTCAGAATATTGGGAACTAGAAGAATACAAAGTGGATATCACTGTATCATAATAATATGAATGCTTCTAAATAACAATCCTGAGAAATAAACCATGTGTAAAAATGTGGAAAACATAAAGACATCTTAGACCACACAATACATTAATAGAAACCAGCAGAATTGAAGATATTGTAAGATGCTACGCATCAAAAGCACTTCTAAATAACAATCCTGTCTCATAAAAGCAGCATCTTTATCTCTAAGAACCAATCAAAGATAGCCACTCCTAGCAACAATGGCATTTCATTTTAAAGCTTTTACCTGGCAAATCCTAATTCCTATTTATCAGGTGATTATATTATTCAACAGTATCAATCCATATTAAGGTGTTAAATCGTGGATGCCATCTAGGAATCATTCTTTGCTATAAGCCTAGAAGGCTTCAAACTCCATATATTTGTTCATCTATTTTTGGAAGGCTTTCAATTTAAGTTACATCATAGGAGAAAAAAAATTATATTTTCTATCTTTATTTTTTATATTAAAATTTACTTTATATTAAAAATATATCAGACTTCTTGGATAATTTTGGCATCCGAATGCCCGATCTTCCGTCTTCACACTTAATACTATGTTAAATAGCATTTAAACGTATAATAAAAGCTATAACCCAAATTTTAATAATTTAAATAACATTTGTAAATATGGGATAATAATTAATGGAATATAAACATGAAAGCTTACTGATTCCTGATTGCCAAAGGGGATGAGCGATCAAAGTGTCTCCTGAATTGTAAAAGTAGTTAATATTTATATGCATTAAAGATGGCTGGATTTAAGGAAATGGACCATGAAAGATGACATTATGACAGATGATAACTGATTTTGTGAAGAAGAGATGAGGAGATGGGAGAAGGGAGCCCGATCTGACTAGAAGACCTGCAGTCCTCTTGTCTTCAACGGAGCCCGACCATCGTTAGAAGTCAGCCATGGCTTCCCACCCTTGCCGAAAACTAGATCTAGAGATCTAGATCCATCCGAACGCCGTCGCCGTCTCTTCTCCGGCGACGGTTTCTAGCAAGACTCAACCCACAACCCACATAGACAACCCACATAGAACAAGGATACATACAGGGTAACAAGGGATGAAACAAAAATTACCAGTGGATTTTGTTGCTTGCCGGTGATGATTTCGTTGCTCGCGGTGACAATCGAAAAGATCTTGCAACTCCAAAGCTCCGACGAAGGCGAGCGGCAAAAATGAATGGCCGAATGGAAGGCTAGAAGCTAGGGGTTAGGGTTGAATGTTGAAGGGGCGAGCGGAACTGCGAAGGCGAGCGGGCATCGGGCGAGCGAAGGAAATACCAAAACAACTCAGAGTTAAAAGCGAGTTGGGGGCCTATGGGCCAATGGACTGCGGCAGGTTTGGGTTATCCCGGGCCAGACTAATTTGTGACGAATTAGTGATGGAAGGCAATCCGTTACTAATTTAGTGACGGATTTTTCATCCATCACTAATTTGTGACGGATTAGTGATGGAAAACAATCCGACACTAATTAATGACGATTGCTTTTCCATCACTAGTTTATGACAGATTGGTGACGAAAGGGCAATCCATCACTAAATTAGTGACGGATTGCCCGATTCGTCACTTATTTGTGACGATTAGTAACGGAAGGCAATCCGTCACTAATTTAGTGACCATTTTTCCATCCATCACTAATTTGTGGAAGACAATCAGTCACTAATTAGTGATGATTGGTTTTCATCACTAATTTATGATGGATTAGTGATGAACGGGCAATCCGTCACTAACTTAGTGATGGATTGCCCCATCCGTCATAAAATTAGTGACGGATTGCTCTATCCGTCACTAATTTGTAACGGATTAGTGACGGAAGGCAATCCGTCACTTATTTAGTGACGGATTTTCATCCATCACTAATTTGTGACAAGATAATCCATCACTAATTAGTGATGATTACTTTTCCATCACTAATTTGTGATGGATTAGTGACAAAGGGTAATCCGTCATTTATCACTAATTTATGATGGAAGAAAAATTCATCACTAATCCGTCACTAATTTAGTGACAGATTGCCCCATCCATCACTAATTTGTGATGGATTAGTGATGGAAGGCAATCCGTCATTAATTTTATGATGGATTGCCCCATCCGTCACAAAATTAGTGATGGATTGCCCCATCCGTCACTAATTTGTGATGGATTAGTGACGGAAGAAAAATCGTTACTAATCGTCACTAATTTAGTGATGGATTGCCCTTCCATCACTAATTTGATGGATTAGGGCAATCCGTCACTAAATTAGTGACGGATGTGACAGTCCGTCACTAATTTAGTGACGGTTTAGTGACAGAAAAACTAATCCATCACTAATTTTAATTTTTGTCTCTATTGTTTTGCTAAATCGTCACAGTTAGTGACAAAAATTTTCATCACTAATTTTGGTCACTATTTTGACATTTTCTTGTAGTGAACATACCATTGTATGTGCTGAGAGAAACTTGAATATATTATAAAAAGACACCGTTCATTTCTATTGTGAAATAAAGCAAAATTGGTTGAGGAAAATTCAAAGCTTCTATCGAATTACTAAATTTGTATACCTACAAAAGTTCCTCATGGAGGAATTCTCCATCGAGAAAGGCCATTAAAACTATGAAAAATAAATAAATAAATGAATAAGGCCAACTTTCAGTCCAAAATCTAACAAACTTGTTCCTTTTCTAAAGTACCCATTAAATATATATATATATAATACTATTTTTCAAGACTCCTAGGGAGACTCTTCTTAAATACGCATGCTGATCTCATTCTTACCTCTGCGATGACCAACTCTAATATCCCTCCGAAACACCAAATTAGATGTGGATCATATTGAATAATGAAGAAGGAAGCGAGCATATGAAATGGCTTATGGTTAGTGGATTTTTTTTTTTGTTGATTGGAACAAGGGAGATGAGCTCCCCAATTTATTAATAGTAGAAATATATACAATGAATAACAAGAGTAAAGAGAGAAGATCTCAAAATAAGTTTTCAAAAGAGATTGTAATACCCTAAAACTAGTCTTATATTAAAGTACTTATAACTTAAGTTCACCTGCTACCAATTAACTTTCACTCGAATTTTTAGGGCCATGTAGTTTCAACTCACTAATAGGTTAATTGGACCAATAGGTTAGCTTGAGGATTACAAATGGTATCAAAGCTGACCGAGTATGCAGAAGTTGATGGGCATAAGGAAAGAGCTGCCCATAAGATGATAGTAGAGTCTCGCCATGGTATGGAGTCATCCTTACAACACCAACAATCTGTTTCGAGATAATTTTGGCTAACTTATGGCATGCGATAAGAATGTCACATTATGATAGGGTGATTGTAATACCTTAAAACTCATCTCCACATCGGATGAAAAAGAAAGTTTAAAAACTTTATAACTCAAGTTCACTTACTATCAATTAACTTTTATTTAGTTTTTAAAACCACGTGATTTCAGCCCACTAATAGGTTAATTGAACCAATAGGTGAGCTTGAGGTGTTATAAAGACCCGGCAAAGATTTAAGATTACAATGAGTTTTCCCACTTTACCAATAGAAATGCAGCTCCAAAAGTTAAAAGAAAATAAGTTCTTGTGAATAATGATAGATATATATGGGGGCCGCTATGGAAGTAAATACTTTAATATTTTTTCTTTCTAAATGTGCCACCAGGTAGTAAGGATTGACTGATCCCAAGAAAGTTTTCAAAATTAAGGAATATGATTTTTCTTTTAGACACTCCATAAATCTTGGAGATTCCTAAGTTTTGAAGTGATATGAAAGTGCTTATATAACTGGGACACCGCCTCAATGGGATTGTTGCAGAACAAACAACTTAAATTAACTGTTCATCCTTTCTTGGCTAGAATCTCATATGTGAAGTCTATTACAAAAGGCTAAACAAGCAAAGATCTTACGTCCTCCATGGACGATGATGGTGGAAGAACGAGGTTAAGGCAAAGTATCGATAGAAAATAAATATTATAACAAACTTTCATCGGTGGCAAAGCTATATTGTAGTTCCCTTTCATACTGCATGACATCTTTTACAAGGCTATAATCCATGACATAACCCTGATTTTCTTGACGACCTAAATCCATGAGCTTCAATTGATCTGCAGACAGTAATCGTAGATGAGAGTTTCTAGTTGCAATCCATCTTCCAAAGTCAGCAAAGACAGCCATGACATTCCTCTCCGCATCAAATTAACCACTCAAGCCAAGAATTCTGGCTCCGCTCAAAGAACTCATAGAAAAGCTGGAGGTGCCGTGTGGTCGCGGTGGTAGTAAACGAAAAAATTGCCACCTACGAAGTTGCCGAGCACAACGGAGAAGCCGTTCTTCCAGCAAGTTGACCTCCACTGTCCGGCGACAAAGAGGCTATGTTGAGCCCTCGACCGCAAGGAACTTAGGTTTGGGTGGTATGGAACAATATAAAAAAATAGTGGTCACCATGGATGATAGTTTTGGCTTTGGTTTTGGTTTTCTCCTTACAATATAAAAAACAATGGTCACCATGTATGCCATACAATATAAAAAAACAGTGGTCACCATGGATGATAGTTTTGGTTTTGGTTTTGGTTTTCTCCTTACAATATAAAAAAACAATGGTCACCATGGATGATAGTTTTAGCTTTGGTTTTGGTTTTCTACTCGGATGGAGTGGCAAAAAGAAATATAAAAGGAGACCGGGAAAGGATTGTATGCAACATATCCTTTTGGAAAGTTTTAATTCCGTGTTCTATTTAATTATATAATTAATATTCTATCTTTCTCAAAAGTTATAATCCCACATCCTATTTATTTATTGAATTTTTTAAACAAAGTTATAATCTTCTTGCAAATACTATTAATCTAGGGAGAGGCCCTGGACATCATCATCCTCTCATAATCAGATAGATATTGTTCTTATCTGTTTTAATTTTAAATGTAGATCCTTATCTACTATTTAAAAATATGGCACTTTGATATTTGATCAGATTATAAATAGGAAAAAAAAAAGGTTTACAATAGGATTCCTCATTTATGGTTAGACTGTTGAAGATTTTGTTTCCTTTATAGACAGATGCACTGCACTTGCATTCAAATTTTCCTCCGTTTCCTTAACAAAACAAAACAAATAATTCCTATGAGATGCTTAAGAAACTACATAGCAGTTGATTATGATATTTTAGAAATTCTCATACGACAATTGTTATCATATACAAAATCGGTTAAGACTTTGAATTAGTGATAAGTACATCTGATTATTTTAATTTGATGATCATAAAACCTGTATTAATTAAGCTTGCCGTACGTCATTGATACTCATTATTCTTTGGTTAGAGGAGCTGTGTGATTCCAGTGGTGGGAAAGAAAGATCTCAATAAAGGCGAAGAAATATTTAATATATTTTATCTTTCCCAAAGCAAACCTCTAATCGCAAGTCGTATTTAATTTGGTGATGCTTGCTTTGCTCATGGTTTCCTAACTGTTTCTCATCATCGCTTCAATTTGTTGTTGAGTATTCCAAGCATTCTAATCCGCAGTTGTATTTAATTAGGTGATGCTTGTCTCCACTATGTGGCCTCAAGTTTCTAATTCTTCTCTAATTAGTTGTCATTGAGTATTTCAATTAGCATCGAAATTTATGACTAAGATTTATGTAGATCTTTGGTTCCGCTAAAGGTTATAATCATATTTTTCAAGTATTTTAATTTCTTCAAACTTACGTTTAGTAATTGTTTTTTCTAAATTCAATAGTAAAATATCAATATTTAAGAAACTACTCTACACTCAAAAGTCCAATTTATATATTTTCTATTTCCAAAAAAACCACTCTATTAGTACAATCAAACTTTATAAAAATAAAAAAGTATTATATCTATTCTTATTCATTCTACAAAATATATTATTATTGCAATATTTTATATTTTAATATTATTTTTCATAAATATATAATCCATTTCCTTCAATTAAATTAAAGAATAAATAAATTTATTTTATTCTTCATGGTATTTATGAAACCATTTTATTTTCCTACATTCATATATAATTTTTTTCTTACAAGTTATTTAAAAAGACAATTTTTTATTTTGCAATTAAAAAAAAAGTACTATTTAATATAATATCTTAAATAATTTATAATTTTTATATATTTATAAATAAATTCCTTTTAATTGGATCAATAATTGAGAAAATTAACTAAATAGATAAAAAAAACTTATGATGAGTTACCAATAATTTATTATAAATGTAAGGTAAAATATTATTTTTTAAATATTAATAAAATATCACTAAATTAATGTTGTGGTTTATAATTTTTAGAATTTAACATAAATTTAAGCAAAACATTATTTTTTGTTCTTTAAATATTAATAAAATAAAGCTATGAAATATGGAAATAGTAGTAACATTTATAACAAAATGTAGCCTTTTCTTTTAATACATTTATGTCAAAGAAAAAAATATAGTAGCGTAACAAATGTCATAATGCGAGAAGGAAGAAAGCTATTATATGGTTAATTTTGGTTTTCAATTTGGCTATAATTTTTCTTGATTCAAATGATATCTAAAAAAATGAAAATATTAAATTTGAAAATCCGGCCCTGATCCACTTTTCCAATTGTGTTCAATTTTTGACCTTGCTTGATCAAACATTCGAATTTGGCCTGACCGACCGAGTGCAAGAACAAAATGTATCAGGGGTAGACCGAATCCATTTGCCACCCCAAGCTCTTCAAAATTATTTTTAAAATATCCACTCATCAGATTAATGCTCCACTTTCCATCATACGTCCTCAGATGGTGGGGGGAACAAGAAATCCATATGGATAGCAGCGATTAATTTTTACAAGGTTAAGGCAGAATATAAGTGGAAAATAAATATTATAACAAACTTTCATCGGTGGTAAAGCTTGTATTGTGCAAGTACAACCCTTTCATACTACATAAAAGAAATTTTAAAGGCCATAATCCATAATATAAACCTATATAACTTCCTTTATGACCTAAATCCATGAGCTTGAGTTGATCACAGACATTAATTTTTGACCAGATCTTCCAAGGTCGTCGAAGACATTCATGACATCCCTCCATATATGATGCAAACAGGGTTGCAATGAGATATATGGAATAGTTGGACGCACAAAAAGCAGCCAAACCGAAGCAAGGACGAAGAGAAGTTGTTTGAGAGCAAGGCTAGTTAGTTTCCTAAATTATTTTATTTCCTATAGCTTTTTAGTTTTCTAAATTATTTTATTTCCTATAGCTTTTTAGTTTCCTAAATTATTTTATTTACTATAGCTTTTAGTTTCCTAAATTATTTTATTTCCTATAGATTTTTAGTTTCCTAAATTATTTTATTTCCTATAGACTATAAATAGTTGTTTTAGGATTTTTGAGACGGGGGATCAATTTTGTTGAAGGTTGAAAAATTCATCTTGAGAGAGGTTTTCTCTGAATCGCTTGCGAGTGATTGTTTATCTTGGTGTTCAGTCGTTGTTATTGAATTCTTGTTTATTCCAACACTTTCGCATCAGATTGGTATCAGAGCAAGGTGAGTTCCTGTAAGATGCTTCTGGCAATGACGTCGATGGCGGTTGCACTCATGATAGTGCTCATGATGCGGGAGTCCAAGGGGCTAATCAAACGGTTCTAAGGATGGAGATAAATGTTATGGATTGAAGATTGAGGCAGGTAGAGAAGCTTGTCAAGACTTTGATCGGGCAATTTGATGCTAGGTCGCTAATAATAGGGGTAAGATTGACGATGGAAGATGACCTAGGCCACGAGAAGATTATGATATTCCAATCAATGAACCCATCAGTGCAAATCGGAGGGTACAGATCTCTGATGTTGATTCAGAGGAAGAGGCTTTGGGGTTTGAGAGGAGGCAACCACCTATGAGGGGTGGCTTTGGAGGAGGAAGAAACTGAAGGGAGTACCGCGATTATGATGATTATGATCACTCGATGGAGGGGATTACCACCTAAGGGTAGATCTTCCCTATTTCAATGGTACATTTAATATCAAAAATTTCTTGATTGGCTGGCAAAGGTGGAGAGGTTCTTTGATTACAAGGATGTGCCAGAAGAACGTAGGGTGAAAATGGTGGCGTGTAGGTTGAAGGATGGTGCTTCCGCTTGGTGGGAGACAGTGCAGAGTAAGCGGTTGAGAGAAGGGAGATAATCCGTGCGCTTGAAGCAACTAATGAAAGGTGAGTTTCTTTCTCTTAATTATGAAAGATACTTTTCCAATAGTACTAACGATGTCGCCAAGGGTTGCAAACCGTCCATGAATATACTGCTAAATTTATGCGATTAGCTGAGCGCAATGATTTGAGGAAAAGTGAGGTGCAACAAGTGGCTAGGTATGTTGATGGATTAAAGTTGCAGATAGAGATAAAATTGGGGTCACAGTATTGAGGAGCATGAGTGAGGCTAAAAATATAGCATTACGGGTTGAACTCATGCTGAACAATAAGAACACCAGATTTGATGGTGGTGGGCATAGATATGGCTTTGATAGGGCTGAACGTAGTGGAACCAACAGGGTGATTGATGATAAAGAGAAGAGTGCTGCAAGAAGCCGAATAGTAGTGGTGAGAAGAAGAATGAAAGGGCTATGGAGAAGCGGCCGATGGAATTAAAGGCTAGAAGCAATTCAACCCATATGCAAAACCCATCCTAGGAAAGTGTTACTGCTGCAATCAACCGAGGCATAGATCCAATGAGTGCCCAAGTCGAAGAGCTGTCAATATGTTAGAGCGAGAAGAGGAGGATATTTGTTGTGATCCTAATGGGGATGAAGAGTACTTTGGGGGGATTATGAAGAGCATGAGCCCTCATATGTGATCAGGAGGCTCATGTTAATGCCAAAATAGGAAGATAGGACTCAATGCCACCAGTTGTTTCGTACTAGGTGCACGATTGGTGGAAGAATGTTTGATCTAATTGTGGATAGTGGTAGTAGCGAAAATATCATCAGCAGGTAGGTGGTTAGAAAATTGCAGTTACCAGTAGAGAAGCATCCTAATCCATATACCATTGGATGGATTAAGGACGCTGAGAAGATTGATGTTCAGGAAAGGTGTAGGGTGCCCTTTTCCATTGAAAAATATAGTGATGAAGTCTACTGTGACATAGTAGACATGGATGCTTGTCATCTTCTATTCGGGCGCCCATGGCAGTTTGATGTGGATGGCAAACATTCTGGCAAAGAGAACCTCTATAGGTTAGCGAAGCATGGTAAGAAATACACACTATTATCTCTTAAAGTAACGTTATGTCCTAAAGGCTCTAAGCCTGAAAGACGGTCTTTCCTATCCATTGTGAGCTCAAAGAAGGAAGTAGAGAAGATATGAAGTAGACCAAGGAGGTGCATGCCTTGGTGGTAAAGAATGTACTGAAGGTAGAGGAGGAGATTATTGACGAAGTTCCTAAGGTAGTGAAGGGGGTTTTAGAAGAATTCAAGAAAGTGACTCCAGATGACTTACCTGAGGGGCTTCCTCCTTTGAGAGACATACAACACCAGATCGATTTGGTGCCGGGGGCAAGCCTTCCTAACTTACGACATTACAGGATGAGCCCCAAGGAAATGAAAATCCTTCAGGAGAAGGTTCAAGAATTGCTAGACAAAGGCTTCATCGAAGACAGCCTGAGTCCATGTGCTGTACCAGCCCTACTCACTCCCAAGAAGGATGGGAGCTGGAGGATGTGTGTTGATAGTAGGGCTATCAACAGGATCACCATTGGGTATAAGTTCCCAATACCCCGTATTGAAGACATGCTTGACAGGTTGAGTGGGTCAGTCATCATTTCTAAGATAGACTTGAGGAGAGATATCACCAGATTAGAGTGAGGCCAGGCGATGAATGGATGACTGCCTTCAAGACAAAGGAAGGATTATATGAATGGCTAGTGATGTCGTTCGGTCTCAGCAATGCACCTAGCACCTTCATGCGTGTTATGAATTAGGTACTTATCCTTTATTGACAAATTTGTGGTAGTGTACTTTGATAATATATCGATTTATAGCAAGTTTGAGAACGAGTACAATGACCACTTGAGGAGTGTATTGGCTGTATTGAAGGAGCATAAATTATATGTTAATTTGAAAAAGTGTATGTTTATGTCTAAAAGGCTATTATTTCTGGGGTTTGTGGTAAGTGGTGATGGCATTACTGTGGATGAAGGGAAAGTGAAAGCCATTAGAGAGTGGCCTAATCCCAAAACTGTGACTGAGTTGAGAAGCTTCTTGGGATTGGCCAGTTTTTACAGGCACTTTATCAGGCATTTTAGCACCATTGCTGCTCCTTTGATAGAGTATCTGAAGAAAGGGAAGTCTAATTGGAGTGAAGAAGCTGAAGCTGGGTTTGCCCTTTTGAAAGAAGTTGTGTAGTGCCCCTGTGTTGGCATTACCTGACTTTCATAAGTTGTTCACTGTTAATTGTGATGCTAGCGGAGTAGGAATTGGAGCTGTACTCTCCTAGAAAAAGAGACCAATCACTTTCTATAGCGAAAAGTTCGGTGATGCTAGAAGAAACTGGTCCACCTATGACAAGGAGTTCTATTCGTTGGTAAGAGCATTAGGAGTGTGGAAATTATTTAGTAGGTAAGGAATTTGTTTTATATTCGGATTGTGGGTCTTTAAAGCACTTGAGTAATCAAAACAGGATTAGCAAGGATATGCATGCTAGATGGATCCAGTTTTTGCAAAGGTTTTCCTTCAAACTAATGCATAAGTCTGGAACCCAAAATAGAGTTGTGGACGCTCTGAGCAGGAGGGCAGATGTGTTAACTGTGATTAGTGCTGAGGTTATCAGGTTTGAATAGATGAAGGAATTGTATGCTGGAGACAATGATTTTGGTGAGATCTGGGATAAGTGTGTTTGTAGGGAACCCTGTGGGGATTACCATGTACATGAGGGTTATTTGATGAAGGGAAATCAACTATGTATTCCCCAATCCTCTTTAAGGGAGAAGTTAATCAGGGACTTGCATGGAGGAGGATTAACAGGCCACCTGGGAAGGGATAAGACCCTTTCAGCTGTACCTGAACGATATTTTTGACCTCAGTTGAGGAAGGAGGTGTACAAGATTGTTCAGAGGTGCTATACTTGCCAAACATCCAAGGGACATTCTCAAAGTACTGGGTTATATACATCCTTGCCAGTACCTGAGAATATTTGGAAGGACCTTTCTATGGACTTTATCCTAGGTTTGCCTCGTACCCAATGAGGTGCTGACTTTGTTTTTGTAGTGGTTGACAGGTTCTCCAATATGGCTCACTTCATTCCTTGTAGGAAGACTTCAGATGCCCATGCCATTGCCAAACTATTTTTTCGAGAGGTCATGAGATTGCATGGAGTACGCAGATCCATCACATCCGATAGAGACACCAAATTCCTCAGCTACTTTTGAAAGATATTATGGTACATGTTTGATTCCACCTTGAGTTATAGCAGCACCACCTACAGACAGATGGACAAACAAAGCTACCAACGGGACTTTAGGGAATCTCACAATGGGATTTGTGTTTGCCATAGGCAGAGTTCGCCTACAACAATTCCATCCATCGAACCACAGGAATATCCCCATTCTCCATCGTCTATACCAAAGTACCACAACATGCACTAGATTTGGTGAAGCTTCCAAAGCTGGCTGAGTACAGCATACCGGCTAAACATATGGCAGAGCATTGGCAAAGCACTTCAGAAGAGGTCAAAGCAAAGATTGAGAAAGCCAATGCCAAGTACAAAGAGGTGGCTGACAGAAGATGGAAGGAACAACTCTTTAGGTAGAGGATTAGGTGATGGTCTTTCTTAGGAAAGAACGGATTCCCGTGGGTACTTATAACAAGTTACAACCATGAAAGTATGAACCTCACAAGATTGTCCAAAAGATCAACGATAATGCTTATGTTGTTGATCTTCCTGCGACTATAGCATTTCGAGGACTTTCAATGTGGTAGATTTACATCCATTCTTTCTGAACAATACACCTCTATATCCAGATTAGAACTCGGGGTTGACTTCTTCGCAGGAGAGAGAGAATGATGCAAATAGGGATGCAATGAGATATATGGACAAGTTGGACGCACGAAAAGCAGCCAAACCGAAGCAAGGATGAAAGAAGTTGTTTGAGAGCAAAGCTAGTTAGTTTTCTAAATTATTTTATTTCTATAGCTTTTTAGTTTCCTAAATTATTTTATTTCCTATAGCTTTTTAGTTTCCTCAATTATTTTATTTCATATAGCTTTTAGTTTACTAAATTATTTTATTTCCTATAGCTTTTTAGTTTCTAAATTATTTTATTTCTATAGACTATAAATAGTTGTTTTAGGGTTTTTGAGACTTGAGACGGGGGGATCAATTTTGTTAAAGGTTGAAAAATTCATCTTGAGAGAGGTTTTCTCTGAATCGCTTGCCAGTGATTGTTTATCTTGGAGTTCAGTCGTTGTTATTGAATTCTTGTTTATTCCAACGCTTTCGCACTGCGTCAAATTGATAATGATGCAAACAGGGTTGCAATGAGATATATGGACAAGTTGGACATACGAAAAGTAGCCAAACCGAAGCAAGGACGAAGAGAAGTTGTTTGGGAGCAAGGCTAGTTAGTTTCCTAAATTATTTTATTTCCTATAGCTTTTTAGTTTCCTAGATTATTTTATTTCCTATAGCTTTTTAGTTTCTTAAATTATTTTATTTCTTATAGCTTTTAGTTTCATAAATTATTTTATTTCCTATAGCTTTTTAGTTTCCTAAATTATTTTATTTCCTATAGCTTTTTAGTTTCCTAAATTATTTATTTCCTATAGACTATAAATAGTTATTTTAGGGTTTTTGAGATGGAGGGATCAATTTTGTTAAAGGTTTAAAAATTCATCTTTAGAGAGGTTTTCTCTGAATCGCTTGCTAGTGATTGTTTATCTTGGAGTTCAGTCGTTGTTATTGAATTCTTGTTTATTCCAACGCTTTCGCACTGCGTCAATATATCAAACCACTCCAAGAAGAGTTTAGGTGGTGCCGTGAGGTTTAGGTGGTGGTTAAAAAGATGTGCCACCCATGGAGACGGCGAGCAAGTTGAAGAAGAGGTTAGCTGCTGTTGATGAAGTAAAAGTTTCTTAAGACTTGTCCTGCAGTCCCTTTAATCGCCACCTGTAATCTGAAGCTTCCAAAGCCATAAGGTGCACCGACTTTCACTATAACATGAAGTTAGAGGGTAGCGTGATCAGTTCTTCTCTCCAATGCAGGGCTCCAGCAAGGTGACCTCTGCTGCCTTGAAACAAAGAGGCTGCGTTGATCCCTCGGTCGCAAAGTATTTAGGTATGGATGGTATGGAACAATATAAAAAAACAGTAGTCACCATGGATGATGGTTTTCGTTTTCTTAAGAGTGGCAGAAACAAACACAATAGGAGGAGAGGGGTCAGATGGTACAGAAGATATGAGAATGAGGAGGAGGAGAGAAGATGAATGCCAACCTCATCCCTATATGGCCTTTTATGGAGGCCGGTGTCTTTCTGGAACCTTCGGTCCATCCTATTTAATTATGTTTCTCTCGAATCTTCTCATCCCGCGTCCCATTCATTTTCTCCTTCCCAAACGTTTTAATCCCCGGTCGCATTTAATTTGGTAACGGTTGTTTAAGTGGAAAATAAATATTATAACAAACTTTCATCAGCGGCAAAGCTTACATTGTTCTTCCCTTTCATACTACATAATAATAATAAAATACAAGGCCATAATCCATAATATAAACCTGATTGCCTTCACGACCTCAATCCATGAGCTTGAGTTGATCCACAGACATTAATCTTTGAGGAGAATTTCTGGTTGCAGTGACTGAAAAGATCTTCGAAGGTCGCCGAAGACGCTCATGACATCCCTTCATATCGAGCCACTTCAAGCAGGAAATTCCGGCTCCGCTACGAAGGACTCATAGCGAAGCTGGAGGTGCCGTGCGGTTAGGGTGGTGGTAGAAAAAGAAGTGCCACCTTTGGAGACGGCGAGAAACAGGCTGTAATCTGGAGCCTCCAAAGAACCAAAGCAACAAGCTGCTCGTTCCCATGCTATAATATGAAGGTAGAGAGCAGCATGTCCAGTCGTTTCTCCAATGCAGGACACCACCAAGGCTATCTCCACCGTCTGGCGAGAAAGAGGCTGCCTCGAACCCACCGGTCGCAAGATATTTAGGTATGGATGGTATTGGAACAAAAGCAAAACTAATGGCGCCGGCCACCATGGATGATAGCTTTTTTGGTTTGGGTTTTGGTTTTCTCATCGGATAGAGTGGCAAAAAGAAATACAAGAGGAGACCAGGGAAGGAATATTGTATGGAAGATAGCGAGGAGAACGAGAGAACAGGTTAATAATTAATCCTTATGGCAATTTCATCTCATCTCTGCATGGCCTTTTATAAAGGCCGGTGCCGCTCTGGAGCCTTCTGCCTTCGATGTCTTTTTCCGAAGAGCGCTGTTTCATTACGTCTCTCTTGATTCTTCTCATCCCGCGTCCCATTTATTCTATCTTTCGTGAACGTTTTATACGCGGTCGCATTTAATTTGGTAACGCTTGTGGTTTAGGTGGTCGTTAAAAAAAGATGTGCCACCTATGGAGACGGCGAGCAAGTTGAAGAAGAGCTTTTCATTGATCACAAAAGCTTAAAGTACAACTTTACTCAGAAAGAATTGAATTTGAGGCAGAGAAGATGATTAGAATTGTTAAATGATTATGATTTGACCATTAGCTATCATTCAGCAAAGGCTAATATGGTGGCTAATGCTTTAAGCAAAAAATCTTTAGGTGAATTGGCAGCTCTGATAACTAATCAAAGTCATATTTTATTGGATTTGGATAGAGTTGGTATTGGAAACTAGATACATGACCGCAAGGTTCAACTTGCTGCACTTTAGTACAACCTATCCTAATAGAGAGAATTAATCTGTCCTAGAAGGAGGACCCAGAGTTGCAAAAGATTATAAAAATGGTGAAGATCGGTGCTCAAATAGAGTTTCAAATTCATGACGATGGTTCACTGAGATTCACGGATAGACTTTGTGTACCAAATGATAAAGAACTAAAAAAAGAGATTTTGGGTAATGCACATGGTTTGGCCTATACTATGCATCTTGAAGGTACCAATATGTACCATGACCTAAAGAAAAACTTTTAGTGATGAAATGGGACATAGCCCTTTATGTTGCTCAGTGCATAGTATATATATCAGCAGATAGCCCTTCATGTTGCTCAGTACTTAGTATATCAGCAGGTGAAAGCTGAAATCAAATACTCGATGGACCATTGCAGTCTCTTCATATTCCTCGATGGAAATGGGATATCACTATGGACTTTTTGACTGGCTTGCCGAGAATCCCTCGGGGTAGTGATGTTGTATGGGTGATTGTGGATTGGTTGACCAAATCAGCCCATTTCTTACCATTTATGGTTGGATTCTTTTTGGAGAGGTTGGTAGGTATATACATAGAACAAATTGTGAGGCTACATGGGATTCTAGTGACTATTGTATTGATCAGGATAGTAGGTTTATATTCTAGTTTTGAAAAAGTCTTCATAAAGCACTTAGCACCAAATTAAACTTTAATACTGCTTTTCACCCATAAACGGATGGACAATCAGAACAAACCATACAGATCTTGGAGGATATGCTGAGAACCTATGTTATAGATTTGGGTGGTGCATGGGATAGTCATTTGGCCTCAATTGAGTTTACTTATAATAATAGTTATCAAGCAAGTATCCAAATGGCTCCTTATGAAGCACTGTATGGAAGAAAATTTTGTTCTCCAATTTGTTGGGATGATGTTGGTGAGCAAAAATTTTTGGGACCAAAGTTAGTGCAACAAATTATTGAGAAAATACAAGTAATTTGAGAATGTCTTCGCATAGCTCAGAGAAGAAAAAAGAATTATGCTGACAACAAAAAGATAGCTAGAATTTTAGGTCCGTGATCATATGTTCTTGAAGGTTTCTCCTATCAAGGTTATGGTAGTGTTGCCCGTCATAGACTGGAGTATGATATTATGGATGCCCCGTCATGGGCTAGAACATAATTATGGTAGTCTAGAGCTGAAAATCATATAGAATTAGATCTAATGTATATCTGTTGAGTCTGAAGTAACTGAATGTGTGTTACATGATTGCATAATGGCATCTACATTTATTGGTTTGGTAAGTTGGTTTCACATAATTATGTATTTATACCATAAAGATTATATAGTAACTTGCTATGTAAGAAGGTAAAATTTATGTAGAGAATTCATATGGAACTGTTGAGCTCATTATATCCATTGAAATTTCTTTTACAGGTTAAGCTGATTAGTTTGATGGAATGGAACGAAGCGACGTTACAACTATTGCAATTAGTTAGATAGATATAAGTTTTATTTTAATAATTTTTTTAAAAGATTGTATAGAAAACAATGAACTTATATTTATGATATTAGTGGATGTTTACCTAAGTTTTTTTTTTAATTATGATAATTGTTGTTTTCTCTTAATGATAAAGCTTTTGTAGAATGTAGTATAGATTATTTATATCAGGCCTTGCAAGGTCTCTAGGGCTTGCCATAGGGTTCATGCGGCCGTGTCATGTGGCCAAATCAGATAGTGAATTCGGGGCATGACACACAATATATAGCATCGGAATATGATTTAGTGTTGAAGGATAAATGCTCAACAATATGAGCCAATTGAAGCCCAATGCAGTCGGAATGCTAATCTACGTCAAGGACTAGTATGACACAAAGTACAAGATACAAGGTTAGAAAAATAATGATAAAGCATTCCCTTCAAATAATAATGAGTTGAGTAACAAAAAACCAAAGAAAAAAATGATGCAATCCATCAGGGGTCATGGAGGCCAGACGAAAAGAATGACCATGATGAATTACACTAATAGCAAATCCCTCAAAAAGATAAGTATATCTGATTTATTTCATTTATTTATTAAAATTAGTTTTAAAATATTAAATATAATAATAAATAAAATTTGCATGACAAGTCAGTCCATCAAGCCGCCTGACAACCCAAAATTTAGACCACGTTAAACAAAAGATGACGATAAAGGTTAAAATTTTCTTTAAATGGCTAGAAGATAAAGAAAAGGACCGAGCAAGACAATAATAAGATAGTAGAACCATAATGACAGAACACTTAGTCACTCACAAATAAAAGTATGTATATAATTTATTTTATTTAAATAATATTAAGAAATTAGATGGATCGATTATTTGGGCCAATCTTATGGGCAGGCACAACCCCCTTAGGCCATGCCTATCGATTGGGCTATGCCTTGCTCCCAAGAGCGGACTGGTCCGATATGATCCAATCCAACCCATTTGACACCTCTAAGTGGAATCTAATTTTTTTCTCTTAAAGATGGCAATTAGTATAGGTGAGATCATATGCAAGTCCAATTGGATTTAAATGTGGTCAAAAATCTATCAATTTGACTTTAATTTATTTATTAAATAGGTCAAAAATTTAAATCCAAGCCTACTCATTTTATTAAATAAGTAATCTAATCCGATCTTTAATAAATAAAGGTTTATTTGGTTAGAGAAAATGACTTTTTATTTGAATAAAATTAGAATTCAATTTTGATTTTATCCATAACTAAAATTATGTATTAGAGGATTTAAAATTTCAACTACTTTCTCAATATTACAAATTCATTCGATTCATTTTTTTGATTATCAAAATAGGTCTACCTATCCTCCAATGCACCCATCCACCAACCACCCCCCCACCCCTCCCCAAAATCTATCCCTCGTCTCACTTGATGCTCTCCCTTTCCCCCTTCTCACTTGGCGTCCTCTCCAAAATCATTAGTTTCAATGCTAGCATAGTGAGCTAGTCTTTGTATTGGTATTTATGATCATTTCTCATCCAATTTTAGTAAGTTATGGACAAAACTATTAGGTATTTTCAATAAATTTATTTTTTATGATTACTTTGATTTTACAAATATCCCTTATAATTTTTAATACATTTTTAACTTATATTTGAAATTTGACCTACCGAAACTTTATCTTCACTTTTGATTCATGTGCAAATCAAGAGAAGGATTTTGATTTTAATTCTAATGAAATTTAATTTTAATTCAGATTTAATGCCAAATCAGATGGCACCGACTCAAATTAAAGTGGCTAAATAATTCAAGCATTACTACTAACTTTTTGAATGGTCAACTATTATAATTTGATAGATTTACCCCGATAGAGAGGGAGATGGCTAGCTAGCCCATTAAGGGCGTAAGGTTAAATGATGGGGTTCTAAGCTAGAATGGCTTTACTCTTTTGAAGTTCATCCATTATGGATGAGAAATGATGTGTAAAAGAAAAATATATTGGAAGGAAGCTTATTCAAAAGTAAAAATATGATTAAATTAGAAAATAAATATTTCTATCCATTTTAGCTTTTTCTAATGATTTAATGCTCTAAATAAATAATTAACTATTGATTTATAATTAGTGTATCCACACACACACTTTGTGACAAATTCTTTATTTTTTAAAAAACTATTTCTTTCTTTGGTATTTGCCTTTAGAATTGGCCCTCTAATAGTCCTACAGCAATCTTTAAATAAAATATAGAGAAACAATAATAAAACACTCTATTGTTCACCAATAAACAATTTTCTTAAAATAATGTTTAAACAATGTCCAAAAATTGAGTGAGAGCTTTGGATCTTAAAATATTTGAAGATCTAATCTGGCCATTTTTCATGCTATAAAGGAAGGCTTCTAGTTTAGGAAGTTTGCTGTAGGAATTCTAACAAGAATTCTAGGGATTTATTGGTCTGGCAAGCAACGTTGAGTTATATGCTTACGGAGTGATTCCCAATGAGTGCACCTAGCACCTCATGATTACTCCACACCAACCATGGTTCGAGTTTTCTTGATAGTATGACTCACAGGTAACGAGCGGCACAATAGGGTTCTATCCCTTGTCATTGGTGTAACTACTCAAGGACTTTACTTGATTGATAATAATGGTTCATTTGGGATATGAATGTCCAAGCTAACCATGTTTCCAAAAGAAAAAAAATTGCTTGAAAGATGTTTTTCTAATATAGATTAAAAGTTTAGTGGAAGAGTGAGAAGTGCCATATGAACGAGCTTTTTCTTTAGGAAGATGATCAAAATATCCTAGGGTGACTAAGCAATAGGATAGAAGCTCAAAAAAATTAAAAAAAAAAACAAGCTACAACTACAAATAACTAGGTCCATACCTTATTCTTAGTGAACTAATTTAATTCCTCTTTTAAATATAAGAAGAGTGGCAAAAAGAAATATAAGAGGAAGCCGGGGGAGGGATTGTATGCAACGTATTTTTCTGGAAAGTTTTAATCCTGTGTTTTATTTAATTATATAATTAATGTTCTATCTTCTCAAAAGTTATAATTACACATCCTATTTATTTATTGCATATTTTAAACCAAGTTATAATATTTTTGGATTTGGTCACGACATCATCACCTCTCATAATCAGTTAGATATTATACTTATCTATTTTAATTTTAAATGCAGATCCTTATCTGCTATTAAAAAATATGGCACTTTGATATTTGGTCAGATTATAAATAGGAAAAAAATTTTACAACAGGATTCCTTATTTATGGTCAGACTTTTGAAGATTTTGTTTCCTTTATAGGCAGATGCACTGCATTAATTTGCATTCAAATTTTGCTCATTTTCCTTAACAAAACAAAACAAATAATTCACACGAGATGCTTAAGAGACTACATAGCAGTTGATGATGATATTTTGGCAATTCTCATATGGCAATTGTTATCATATACAAAATCGGTTAAAACTTTGAATTAGTGATAAACATTTGATTATTTTAATTTGATGATCACAAAACATGTATTAAGCTTGCTGCCATTGTTACTCATTATTCTTTGGTTAGAATATCAGGGTTTATAAATATATATATATACATCAAACCATAGTTGTCAGACCCAGCTCGAACATTGACCCAGCCAAGGGCTCAAGTCATTGAATCACTGGTCCAACCATTGGGTCACCGATTGAACCATTGATAAATTATTTTAATATAATATATTCATAAAAATTAATTTTCAATAAATTATTAAGGTTAACATGATAATAAAACTCGTAGCTCCATTCGGCTAGGCTAATCGATTCATAGGTGAACTGGATGGATTGACCGGATTATTTTGGATGTCTTACATATCTGATTTTATATTAGAATTGGACCGGCTTGGCCTTCGAGTCCTGCTTCAACCGATCGAACTGGCCTGTTCAATCAGGTTCTAATAACTATGCATCAAACCACTATAAGCTAGAGGAGCTATGTGATTCCACTGGTAGGAAAAAAAGATCTCAATAATGGCAAAGAAATATTTAATATATTTTATCTTTCCCAAAGTAAACCTCTTAATCGCACATCGTATTTGGTGATGCTTGGTCATGGTTTCTTTGACCGTTCTCATCATCGCTTCAATTTGTTATTGAGTATTCCAAGCATGAATTCTATTCCGCAGCCGGATTTAATTTGGTGACGCTTGTGTCCACTATGTGGCCTCAAGTTCTAATTCTTCTTTAATTAGTTGTCATTGAGTATTTCAATTAGCATCGAAATTTATGACTTATATTTATGTAGGTTTTTGGTTCTGCTAAAGGTTATAATCATATTTTTCAAGAATTTTAATTTCTTCAAACTTACGTTTAGTAATTGTATTTGCTAAATTGGGTTCAATTTTTGACCTTGCTTGATTAAACGATTCGAGTTTGGCCTGAGCGACCGAGTAAAGAACGGAATGGATCAGGGGTCGACTAAATCCATTTGCAACCCGATGCTCTTCAAAATTATTTTAAAAATATGCACTCATCAGATCAACACTCCACTTTCCATCATACATCCTCCGACAGTGGAGGGAGCAAGAAATACAAATGGACAGCAGCGATTAATTTTTACATGGTTAAGGCAAAATATAAGTGGAAAATAAATATTATAACAAACTTTCATCGGTGGTAAAGCTTACATTGTAATACCCTTTCGTACTTCATAAACGAAATTTTACAAGGCCATAATCCATAATATAAACCTAACTTCCTTCATGACCTAAATCCATGAGCTTGAGTTGATCCACAGACGTTAACCTTTGACGAGAGTTCCGGTTGCGGTGATTGACCAGTTCATGACAATATTCCTCCATATCAAACCAATCCAAGAAGGGAATTCCGGCTCCGCTAGAAAGATGTGGTTTAGGTGGTGGTTAAAAAAGATGTGCCACCTATGAAGACGGCGAGCAAGTTGAAGAAGAGGTTAGGCGCTGTTGATGAAGTAATAATCTCCAAGGCTTGTCCTCCAGCACCTTTAATCGCCACCTGTAATCTGAAGCTTCCAAAGCCATAAGGTGTACCGACTTCCAAAGCCATAAGCTCCAAGCAAGCTGACCTCTGCGCCTAAAGACAAAGAGGCTACGTTGATCCCTCGGTCGCAAGGTATTTAGGTATGGGTGGTACGGAACAATATAAAAAAATAGTAGTCACCATGGATGATAGCTTTGGTTTTGGTTTTGGTTTTCGTTTTCTCATCGGATAAGAGTGGCAGAAACAAGCACAAGAGGATCGGAGGGGGGCAGATGGTACAGAAGATATGAGGAGGAGGAGGAGGAGAGAAGATGGACTATTTCCAATGCCAATTAACCTCATCCCCTGTATGGCCTTTTATGGAGGCCGCGGTGCCTTTCTGGAACCTTCGGTCCAACCTATTTAATTATGTTTCTCTCGAATCTTCTCATCCCGCGTCCCATTCATTTTCTCCCTCCCAAACGTTTTAATCCCCGGTCGCATATAATTTAGTAACGGTTGTCTGGAATGTTCTAGTCCAATAGCTGCAAATTTATAACACATTTTTTCGTGACTCTTCTCGTCCGCGTCGAAATTTATGATGATTGTTTCTCGAGATTCAAATTCCCGCTCCAATCTATCATCCTTAAGTATCCCAATAGGCACCTTGCCTTTAGTTTTTTAATTCCAGTAAAATAAATTTCAACAGCAAATTTAAAACGCATCATTCTCTGCGGTTCTAATGGGTGTTCTAGTCCGCTTTAACTTGTCATTTTTGAGCATTCTGATGGGCATCGATGAGTATCACTTCTAATTTTCTAATTCAGTTAAAATATATAACAACGTTTCTCATGATGTATTTTAATTTTTTCAAATAATTTCAATAGCAATCATCAAAATAAATAAATAAATAATTTTAATAGCAAATTCTTAACTTGCTCTATGGCAATCATGATGGCCACGTTCTTCATGCGGAGGCCTTTATAAGACTCTTGCAGGAGCAACTGGGCATATTGATGGAATTAGGATCCAAATTGATTTATCATTGTTGCTGCCAAATCACTTACGGTGAGTGCCGGTAGGCGGAGATCTCCATAGGTCGTAGGAAATATGGAGGGAGCGTCGTCTTCCTCGGGAACCTACAAAAAGTCCTGGACCGGTGATTCCGGTAGGGACCCTCCGAAGCTCAAGTCAGTGGTTGGTAGAATAGGAATTTCGTAATGGAGTAGTGCTTGAGGGTGTGTAGAGATTTCGTCCCCCCGCCTAGTAAGCTAGGGACCTTTTTTATACCTATCGTTAGAGCTCCTGGGTCTCCCTTCTGTTAGGATAAGCTTTGTGAACTGCAGATGGGTGCGCCGTTGCTGAATGGGTGCCGGGAATATCGGTGACTATATAGTGTGTTGGCAACTGCCCATGATTCCGGTCGTAATAGGTGGGCTGGCCGTGCTGTAGTTTGTGTTTCAAGAAGCCGGATCGAATCTGGGGATTGTTGGTGGCTGGAAGAGAAAATAGAGAGCGCACTTGGTTACAACTCCGTTCAATTAGCCAGGATGAGGCCCGCTCCGCTCCCTTGGGGATTTGATGCTCCGTCCACATGAAGGATCCATTCATCCTCTCCAGTCCCAGGAGTTGAGGGGTTTGCATGGGACTCTTCTGGTTGCTCCCCACCCCAGGTGCATTCAACCAAAAAATCTGCCAGGACCTTAGATTTCATAGCCGATCGGGGATGGAAAGATAGGTCAAATTCTTCTAGCTTGAGCGCCCACTTTGCCAATTGGCCCGAAGTGTCCGGACGAGCGAGAATCGCCTTGAGTGGTTGGTTCGTGACCACCACGATCGGATGAGCTTGAAAATAGGGTCGGAGGCGCTGGGTAGACACAATCAACGCGAAGATAATCTTCTCGATCCTTAAATACCTGGTCTTCGCGTCGTGAAACACATTGCTAGTGTAATACCCCGCTTTTGTGTTCCATCAGTGTCCATGCAAACCAGCATAGAACTGACAGCTTCGGGAGAAGCCGCGAGGTATATGTTGACCCAATTATTGATTTTGATGATTAATAAAGGAATTGAGTATATTCATTGTGTTACTAATAAATTTAACAAGTGTTTTAGGGCTTAAAAATATTTGTTTAATCAAAAGGCATCAAGAAACGTGTTTTGAATCAAGTGTATTGACCCAATTATTGATTTTGATGATTAATAAAGGAATTGAGTATATTTATTGTGTTACTATAAATTTAACAAGTGTTTTAGGGCTTAAAAATATTTGTTTAATCAAAAGGCATTTAGAAACGTATTTTAAATCAAGTGCCAAAGGTAAGTTTCAAAATTTAGAACCTAGAGTCGACACCTAGGAAATCTGGAGCCAACCCCATGGCCAATCAAATGTCTTTCTGATTTTTGATACGGTCTGGAGCTGACACCCAGAGTTTCGGAGCCAACACCCAGAGTCTCGGAGTCGACACTTACAGTGTCTGGAGCCGACTCTGACATAGGGATAGAACGTATGATTTTTGACTACCTTGGAGCTGACACTTACAGTTTTTTGGAGCCGATACCTGACCATGGTGAGCCAACACTTAACTTTTTCAGAGCCGAGTCCTTGATGATCTCAGAACTTTCTATTTTTGGATACACGACTTGGAGCCGACACCTAAAAAGTTGGAGCCAACTCCAACCTGTCAGAAATGGATTTTTAAAATGCCAGATCAGCTCAAACGGTAATATTTTCTTTTTACCTAACTTCTAACGATATATTTTGTTTGGAAAAATATTTCAGGTACATTCCAACGGCTATTTTCTCACCAAAAATGGATTAAAGGAAATCTATAAAAAGGGGAAGAAAGCTCGTTTGAAAAAATGAAAAAATGGAGTGAATACAAATCAAAAATTCGAGAAGTCTGAGCCTGAAATCAAAGAGAAAAGCATCCAAGTTCAAATCCTTCCACTCCAAAAGCTCAAAGAGAAATCAAGGCGTTCAACTTGAAAAATCGGAGGATTTCCCAAAAGAAGAAAAAGCTCTACTTTTGTGATTTTCCAACTTCTCATCTGCAACATCTATGAAGAATCAAAGCTAAGGCCTGATTCAATATCTCCAAAGAGAAGAGAAAAGAAGAAAAGAAGAAAAGCTCAAAGCCAATCATCTTCAAATCAGGCTTTTTAACCTTGTTCATTTACTTTGAATATTTGCTCATTTGAGGAGCTATTTGTTAATATAAACATTATTCTTTCTTGTTTTTGCTAGTTCAATCAGGGGGATTGAATTAGTGGAGGTAGTATACCTCGGGGCAAGCTAGATTAGCTTGAGTTTAGGTTTTGTGCTGGTGAGCCCGAAAAACAGCTGGGTTCGTTGTGCACCAGGAAAACAATAAGTTTTGAGTTGTGATCTTGTAAAACAACTCGGCTATAATCTAGTTGATTATAGTGTGGACCCAAGTGGAACTTGGGTGTGGACGTAGGTGTTGGATACACCGAACCATTATAAAATCATTGTGTTTGTCATGCTTTAATTGTCTCTCTCTCTATCTCTTCATTTGTGATTGAAATCTATTCTACACTTAATTATTTCAAAGTCAATAGTTTTAAAAAGGTTAATTTTTTTTAGAACCCAATTCACCCCCCCCCCCTCTTGGGTTGCCATCTAGGCCAACAATTGGTATCAAAGCAAGTGCTCATTTGAATTTGATCCAACGATCAAGAGCTAAAGATCCAAATGGTAGCTCAAGCTGGATCTTCATTTGCTGAAGGTCATTCTACAAATAGACCTCCTTTGTTTAATGGTTCCAACTATTCATATTGGAAAGCAAGAATGAGGATATTCATTCAAGCTTTAGATTATGAATTATGGAGTGTCATAATTAATGGACCTAGCACACCCACA
>UESW01004700.1:636675-660051 GCA_900491605.1 Calamus simplicifolius
GGTTCATCCTGATTTGGTTGTACCCAGAGAAGGCATCCATGAAGCTAAGGGTCTCATGATCAGACATAGCATCTACCATTTGGTCGATCCGAGGCAAAGGAAAGCTATCCTTGGGGCACGCTTTGTTGAGGTATGTGAAGTCTACACACATCCTTCAGCTCCCGTTGGCCTTACGGACCATCACGACGTTAGCCAACCAGTCAGGATAGTGAACTTTCTGAATGTAGCCTACAGCTTTTAGCTTGTGGATTTCCTCGTCAATGGCCTTCTGCCTATCTAGGGCGAAGCTCCTCTTCTTCTATCAAACGGGCTGGCATTCTGGCTTGAGGTTGAGCCGGTGAGTGATTATCTCCTCAGGGATGCTTGGCATATCAGATGATGACCATGCGAAGATATCGGAGTTGGCATGCAGGAAAACAAGGAGTCGATTGCGTGCTTCTTCCGAAAGCAGCACTCTGACTTGGATAGTTCTCGTCAGGTCCTCCCCCAAGGGAAAGGTTAGGAGGCGCTCAGCGGGCTCCCCTCTCCTCTCCAAGTCTTGGGGGTCGAGCGGTTCAGGCGCTGCTACCGACACCGCCTCTTGTGGACTGGGGGCTAAGTGGTAGCAGAGCGATGGCGGGCTCTGTTCTCCCTTCATTTCTTCGACCCCTTCGTCAGTGGGGAACCTCACCAGCAATCTCTTGGTGGAGATAACAGCATCTAATATATTCAAGCTAGGCCTTCCCAAGATAGCATTGTAAGCTAATGGAATCCGGACCACCAGGAAGTTTATGACTACCATACTCTGACGCAGTGGAGTCCCAGCGGTGATAGGGAGAGCGATCTCCCCTTCGACCTTCACAAAATCTTTAGTAAAACCCATCAAAGGCATGGTGACGGGTTGGAGAGAAGAGTCAGACAAGTTCATCCGAACAAAGGCTTTGTAGCTCAAAACATCAATAGAACTTCCACTATCTACTAAAATTCTTTTTACAGGGTGTTTGGCTATTGTTATAGACACGACGATGCTATCGTCATGTTTGTTAACTACCCCATCCAAGTCCTTTCTAAAGAAAGGAATTACAGAATCTAACCCCTCATGCCATCTTTTTGAATTGCTGCCTGCCCCCAGGAAGTCATGGCTATCGTCTTCTCCGTTGGGGTATTGTCCATACCGATCTGAGGTGCAGGAGGCATTGACGGACCCAGAGCAAGAGGTTTCCTCTCCGAATGAACTTGCCCAAGTGACCCTATTGGACAAGTTCTTCAATGGCCTTCTTCAAAAGGTGGCAGTCTTCAGTGTCATGACCGTAGTCTCAGTGATACCAGCAGTAGAGCTCCTTGTGCGGGGATCCCTGACTTTATGGGGGGCGGACGTCGAAAGTAGGGCTCATCCTCGATTTCCAATAGGATGTGAGATATCGAAGCAAGGAGAGGAGTGAACTGCTCCTTGGGAATAAGCGTTTGAGGCTGGTTGTCTGAGCGACGAGGAGGCTCAGACTTCCTGGATCATCCTCCAGCAGGCTTCATGGGCATCGGTTTCTTGCTAGAACCTTTGTTGACCTCCCTCCTGATAGAGTCTGCTTTGTCAGCATGAATGTACTTCTGCACCCGGCTCAGTAGTTCGGCGTAGGAGCTAGAAGGCTTCTTATCCAGGGAATAGGCAAATCTGGAAGGACGGAGTCCTCGCTTCAGGGCTAGGGTGGCTACAGAGTCCTCCAAGTTATAAACTCGAGCGCGGCCTCCTTGAACTGAGCAACGAAGTCCTTAAGATTTTTGTCGCTCCTTTTCTGGATAGCGAATAAACTATCTGCCACTCGAGGGATCTTTCGGCATGCATCAAAGCGGGCCAGGAAAGATCGCTCGAGTTGTCTGAAAGATTGATGCTGCGTGGTGGCAAACGAGAATACCATGCGCGTGCCGCCTTCTGAAGTGTGGCCAGAAAGGCAACACATAGGAGAGAGTTTGTCGCTCTCTGGACTTGCATGAGGACCTTGTAGCTCTTCAAGTGGTCCAGAGGATCCGTTGTGCCATCGTATGGGTCCAACTGAGGAAGATGGAACCGAGGTGGGACCGGCTCCTCCATGATGCGGCGAGAAAGCGGGGGATGGTCGTAGTCCATCCTGTGAGGGTTGGCGATCCGGACTAAGCTCCTCCAATCGCTAATAATACTCATCAAGCCGTCGTTCGGCCCGATGAGCGGCCTTTCTGTCAGTATCTTCTTTAGAGGAGTCGAAAGATGAGGATGGGGAAGACCGCCGGTGCAGGGAGTGCACATGTCTTGGTTCCCTCTCTCCATGCCGCCGATGGGAGCGATCAGAATGGAGGAGAGAGATCGCCGTCGCTTTGAGGTCTCCGATGGTGAGGTTCAGGGAGCGAGTGGTGGGAGGCCTCAGGAGGAGTCCTGCCCTGATGAGATTGACTGGCTCCATGACCCTCCTCATGAGGTAGAGGGGGTTGAGGTGGTAAAGGCATGGTGGCAAAGTAGTGTTTCTGCAGTCCCCACACCACCGTCATTAGATCTTGTACCTGATTAGTCAGGATGTCAAGCCGATCATACTGGCTAGCCTGTGGTGGTGCAAGAGGCAGAACATGGAGGTTGGCCTCCGATTGTTTAGCACGTAGGAGGCATTCCGCGTCATGGCTGATGGAGGCTTCCTGAGCTCGCTTCATCACATCGTCTTCCTTGTAGAAGTTGAAGGGTCGCAGATGCATGAGGGTGAACGTCTGTCTGCCGGCCCTCCTACCTGGCACGCCAATCTGTTGCTGCCAAATCACTTGCGGTGAGCACCGGTGGGTGAAGATCTCCACAGGTCATAGGAAGTGTGGAGGGAGCGCGTCTTCCTTTGGGAACCTGCAAAAAGCCCCGGATCGATGATTCCGGTGGGGACCCTCCGAAGCTCAAGTCAGTGGTTGGTAGAACAAGAATTTCATAATGGAGTAGTGCTTGAGGGTGTGTAGAAATTTCGTCCCCCCCCACCTTGTAAGCTAGGGACCTTTTTATACCTGTCATTAGAGCTGCTGGGTCTCCCTTGTAAGCTTTGTGAACAGCAGGCGGGTGCGCCGTTGCTGAATGGGTGCCAAGAATTTTGGTGACTATACAGTGTGTTGGCAATAGCCCGTGATTCCGGCCATAACAAGCGGGCTGGTCATGCTGTGGTTTGTGTTTTAGGAAGCCGGATCGAATCTGGGGCCAAGATGAGATCGGAGCTATGGCCAAGCCAATCCGAGGCCAAGGCAAACCGGAGCCGTGGCCGAGCCGAATTTGAGGCCGAGGCGGGACTGAGCCATGGCCGAGCCGAATTTGAGGCCGAGGTGGGACTGGAGCCGCGGCCAAGCCGAATCCAAGGCCGAGGCGGGACTGGAGCCGCGGCCGAGCCGAATCCGAGACCGGGGCGAGATTGGAGCCGTGGCCGAGCCGAATCCAGGGCTGGGGCGAGACTGGAGCCGTGGCCGAGCCGAATCCGAGGCCGAGGCGAGACTGAAGCCGTGGCCGAGCCAAATCCGAGGCCGAGGAGAGACTGAGCCATGGCCGAGCCGAATTCGAGTCCAAGTGAGACTGGAGCCGTGGCCGAGCCGAATCCAAGGCAAGGCGGGACTGGAGCCATGGCCGAGCCGTATCCAAGGCCGAGGCAAGACTGGAGCCGTGTCCGAGCTGAATCTGAGGCCAAGGCAAGACTGGAGCCATGGCCAAACCGAATCCGAGGCCGGGGCAAGACTAGAGCCGTGGCCGAGCCGAATCCGAGGCCGGGGCAAGACTGGAGCCGTGGCCGAGCCGAATATGGTGCTGAAGCGAGACTGGAGCCATGGCCGAGCCAAATCCGGGGCCGGGGTGAGACTGGAGCCGTGGCGAGCCGAATACGAGGCCGAGACGAGACTGGAGCCATGGCCGAGCTAAATCCGAGGCCAAGCTCTAGCAGGGATTGTTTAAAAAATCGTGCAGGATGTTATTATACCGCCTGATAGTGATTAGCCATATCAATCATCATCATTATTATTATTATTATTATAGATATCTATTAAATTAGGTGAGATTAAATACAAGTTGCAGAGGTAACATCAAAAAAAATCTATCAACTCAAATTTAATCTATTTATTAATAAATTAAAAATATTTAAACCTAATAATTTTCTGAAAAAAGTACTTAAATCTAATCTTCAATGAATTGAAGGCTTATTTGATCCATAGGAATATCCATTTGTTCGAATAGAATTATAATTTAATTTTGATTACACCTAAAATTAAAATCACATATTAAAAGATTTGATATTTTAAATCTCTAGTCTAGATTACAGATATATTCTAATTGATATGAGTTGATCTATTCTCGACCAACAGCATGGACAAAAGAGAATGTGCCAGCTCAATTGGATAGCCATGACAATGCAAGATAGGTAGTAATCCGTGATGCCACAGACCTTTTTTAGTTGGTGCGAGATAGATAGTAATGCATGATACCATGAACCTTTCTTAGTTGGTTAGCCCACTTCCTTTTCCTAAAGGCGTTTCGAGCTTTATAGGGCATCAAGCTCTACTGGGGATAATGTGTGATGCCACTCATCTTTCTTAGTTAGTTGTCCTGCTTCCTTTCCCCAAAAGAGTCTCAGGCTCTAAATTTTGTTGGTCCATCTGCATGAAAATTTAGTTGATTCACTTAGGAAAGATCTTTTTTCTACCTTACATATCATACTCATATAACCACACACCTTATGGGTAGTGGACCCTTCCAAAAACTTTAGAACTTGAAGTCGTCGCCTGAGGAACTCTTTTTTCCTTCATATCAGTTGACTTGAAAGAGATTCCGCTAATGCTTTTCTTTGAGATAAAAAGCCAAACTAGCATCATGAAGAACATTAAAGGTTTTTCTTGAAGTCTCCCGTAATGCTTTTTTTTAAGAGCAAGAAGTCAAACTATTAGTATGGAGCATATTGTTTGGTCGAGCTAAGAATTCCTTCTCAGTTGATAAATGAAAGGTTGGATTTTAACATCAATAAGTAGGAATAATCTATAGAAACACTGAACAAAAGTGCTTAACTATGTTGACAAATTTTAAAAATTTTCACCAAGAAAATTTACTTTTACTTTAACCATGATTAGAGCTAAGCCATCCTCTTGATAAATATTTAAATTCAAATTCTAATGTGGTGATTACTAATTAGCTTGGTCTACATCCCATATGGTCAATTGGGCCTGCTTAAGAATAATTCATGATGGAGAGTGAGAAGGAAGGAAAAGTGGCACTTTTGCTAGCTGATTGTGAGGGTCCTCTTCTCAAAGATGATATATCATCTTTGATGAACTCACCTTGACTAAATCTGTTACCTTTTTGATAGCAGCTATGGGCCTCAAACCAACTAGAAGAAGGGTATTGATAGATTTTTTCGGTAGTCTCCATTTTTGTTTTAACTATATTTCTTAAATTCTTGGTTATGGATCTTATTTAACTTTAAAATGCATGGCCTATGTCCTATTTAATTCTGTAATATATAGTTCTCAAGTGTTCTAATTCCATGTTGTCTTTTAAATGAAGTGAAATACTTATGTTGGAACCATTTTTGTTTGGATTTAGTTATATGGAGTTTAGCAAGCAACATACCATAGTATATGGTGAGAAAAACTTGAATATACATAAAGAAACTGTTCATTTCTATTGTGAAATAAAATAAAAATGGTTTTAAGGATTGGTCGAGGAAAATGGTAAGGATTGCAGATGGTCCTTAATGATTTTTTAGTTGTTATAAACTTGGAGCACGGTTTAACCTCTCATTTGGCATACCTTTGGTTCTATCTAGCATAAAATAGGTATTCAATCATTAACTGACACATAACAAAGATAATATTTTTAAAAGATTATCCCTATTCCAATCAAAAGTAGCTATAATTCATGTCTATTCATAACTCTACTCAAATAAGAATTTTAAGATTTTTAAAACCCAGAGAAATTTATTTAAGATTTCTTAAATCCTATAATCCTAGAAAACTTGGCTCTTTTAATGTAAATAGATGTTATGGATGATAGGTTTGCTGGACAAAATATAATTTTTTTGCTTTTTTTATTTTTGTTATCTTTTCTTTAAATCTCTTACTAGGTTAAACTTCAAAGGATCCTTCGTAGAACAACTTTGATCTCTAGGTTTTTTTCTCTAATTCATGAAATTTTTAAACATCTTCTCCCTTTTTTTTTGGCTATTAGAAGTTTAAAGTTAATTTGAGTGTCTACATATTGCCATTTTTTGGGACAATAAAGAAGGTTCTAAGAATATATTATCGAAAGGAAGAAGGGGTCAACGAACATACAGGGCTTGGCCCTTTTAGGCTAGCATTCAAGTTGAATCTCAATGTTTCCAGAGAAATCCGACAACCCATTTTCATCTACAACATTCGAGAATAGTTATATAATATTGACCTTAACAACCGATCTTCATTTACAACATTTGGGAATAGTCATATAAGATTAACCTTAACAACCATCATGAAGAGGATGTGTGCGAACTAAATGTTATACATGTGAATCTGGCCATACTTTAAATATGATCCTATACTTTAACCATAAAGAAGAATTTTATGAAGAGTGATGATGATTTAAAAGATGCCCATGGAGATGGTGAATGAGTTTCTGTGCTATTAAATATGTTTCTCTCGAATCTTCTCATCCCGCGTCCCATTCATTTTCTCCTTCCCAAACGTTTTAATCCCCGGTCGCATTTAATTTGGTACGGTCGTTTAAGTGGAAAATAAATATTATAACAAACTTTCATCAGCGGCAAAGCTTACATTGTTCTTCCCTTTAATACTGCATAAAAAAAAAACATAAAACAAAAAATTATAAGGCCATAATCCATAATATAAACTTGATTTCCTTCATTGTTCTTCGAAGGTCGCCGAAGACGCTCATGAAATTCCGGTTCCGCTACGAAGGACTCATAGCGAAGCTGAAGGTGCCGTGCGGTTAGGGTGGTGGTTGAAAAAGAAGTGCCACCTTTGGAGACGGCGAGAAACAAGCTGTAATCTGGAGCCTCCAAAGAACCAAAGCAACAAGCTGCTCGTTCCCATGCTATAATATGAAGCTAGAGAGCAGCATGTCCAGTCGTTCCTCCAATGCAGCATGTCCAGTCTGCCTCGAATCCCCGGTCGCAAGATATTTAGGTATGGATGGTATTGGAACAACAGAAAAACTAATAGCCCCGGCCACCATGGATGATAGTTTTGGTTTGGGTTTTGGTTTTCTCATCGGATAGAGTGGCAAAAAGAAATACAAGAGGAGACCAGGGAAGGAATATTGTATGGAAGATAGCGAGGAAAACGAGAGAACAGGTTAATAATTAATCCCTATGGCAATTTCATCTCATCTCTGCATGGCCTTTTATAAAGGCCGGTGCCTCTCTGGAGCCTTCGGCCTTCGATGCCTTTTTACGAAGAGTGCTGTTTCTTTACGTCTCCCTCGATGTCTTTTTCCGAAGAGTGCTGTTTCATTACGTCTCTCTCGAATCTTCTCATCCCGCGTCCCATGCATTTATTCTATCTTTCACGTTTTATACGCGGTCGCATTTAATTTTGTAACGCTTGTTTCGAATGTTCTATTTAACCCTTTTTCTCGATAGTTCTTCTCAGTGTCGTAGCTTATGACTGTTGTTCCTTCTCGAGCCATCTATTCTGTTTCATTTTGCCATCCTTTGAGCTAATATTTTTAGCTCCGCTAAAATTTATAACCACGTTTTGTCGTCATTCAATATTACAATGTTCTATCTTTCCTAAACGTTTTATACGTGGTCGCACTTAATTTGGTAACGCTTGTTTCAAATGTTCTAGTCCAATGAAAATTTATAACCCTTTTTCTTGATGGTTCTTCTCAGTGTCGTAGCTTATGACTGTTGTTCCTTCTCGAGCCATCTATTCTGCTTCATTTTGCCATCCTTTGAGCTAATTCTTTTAACTCTGCCAAAATTTATAATCATATTTTGTCGTCCTTCAATATTCCAATGGGTGTCGATTATGATCGCTTCTAATTTTTTAACTCCGCTAAAATTTATAATCGTGTTTTAGCATCCTTCAGGTTCAAATGAGCATCAAAAATTATAACTTCTAATTTTTCTATTTCCACTAAACTCTGTAACCACATTTTATAACACTACAAAAAAAATGACTTATTATGACGAATTAATTCGTCGCAATACGTACAAAAGTCATCGTAATAAATTATTACGATGATAAAAAATTCATCGTAATACATTACAAATCGTCGTAGTAATATGTTGTCGTAATAACCTATTACGGCGCGTTATTTTCGTCGTAATAGCTTCCTATTACGGCGAAAATAAGTCACTAATAAAATTTTAATTAAATTTTAAAAATATTAAAATTTTATTACGTGACTTATTTTCGCCGTAATATCAACCTATTACGACGAAAATAAGTTGCCGTAATAAAATTTTAATATTTTTAAAATTTAATTAAAATTTTATTACGGTGACTTATTTTACCGTAATAGGAAGATATTACGACGAAAATAACGCGCCGTAATAGGTTTTTATTTAAAATTTAAAATTTAATTAAAATTTTATTACGGTGACTTATTTTCGCCATAATATCAACCTATTACGGCGAAAATAAGTCACCGTAATAAAATTTTAATATTTTTAAAATTTAATTAAAATTTTATTACGACGACTTATTTTCGCCGTAATAGGAAGCTATTACGACGAAAATAATGCGCCGTAATAGGTTTTTATTTAAATTTTAAAATTTAATTAAAATTTTATTACGGTGACTTATTTTTGCCGTAATAGGTTGATATTACGGCGAAAATAAGTCGTCGTAATAAAATTTTAATTAAATTTTAAAAATTAAAATTTTATTTTAATATTTTTTTTATTGCACCTATTACAATAATATAATATTAAAGTAACGATACTAGAAATAATTTTCTAATATAAAAGTTTCACAAAAAAAATTAATAAAAGTTTTCATTCATTTCAATAAAATCATCATATACAATGTTTCAAAAAATACATAATTAAAAAAAAAATACATGTACTATGGAGGTGAAGTCTGCTGAGATCTACTAGGATGATATCCAGGCACTAACTGTCGCATGAAAGCAGTGAGCTCAGCAGTCATCGCCTTTAGATCCTGGATAGTCTTCTCTTGCTGAGTGAGTTTATCCTCTTGCTGAGTGAGTTTATCCTCTTGCTGAGCGAGCTTATCTTCTTGTTGAGCAAGCTTATTCTCTTGCTGAGCGATGAGCTCTCGGCACTCATGTAATTCACCCTTTAATTATGAGTTTTCAGAAGATGAAGAACTACCTCTAATTCTCGATGTACCCTTCGGTAATGGACCCCATCCTCTTTTATAACCAGATCTAGAGCCTAAAACTCCTCCAAAATGACATCCTCATTGATTGGTTCTACTGTAGAGTCATGTGAGGAAAGTTGCTCTATTAACTGTGCCTGCAATGAAAAGAAAATAATTCAATATGTTTAGTATAGAACATTACATTCAATAATATTGTATTTTAATTGATAAAACTTACATGGGTTTCTTTAGCTTTTTCATTTATCTATTGATTCTTCTTTTTATCAAAATGAAGATATTCCACAGATGAAGTCTTGATGGCTCCTCTCCCATAACAGGATCTCTCTGAAAAGAAACAATAATAATTTAAAATAATAATTTAAGACAATAATCTAATACAATTATCAATGTATCAATCGAATAATCTAATACAATGTATTAATGTAATAATCTAATACAATGTATCAATGTATCAATGTAATAATCTAATACAATGTATCAATGCATCAATGTAATAATCTAATACAATGTATCAATTCATCAATGTAATACAATTATCAATGTATCAATGTAATAATCTAATACAAAGTAGGTTCCAGAGGTCAGGGAATCTGGTATGTTTCCCATCTTTCTCTTGGTTTGGCTGAAAATTAGGGAAGAGAAGTGGACCAGTTCGTAGAGGAAATCTTAATTGGATGACACATTCCCACCATTTAATTTCATGTCCTATGTCGGAGTGCATCCAACCTCAAATTCCCCTGGATGAGATGTTTTCATGGAGTGAACGTCGGATTGGAGTTAATGTTACTTTTTTTGAGTGAGATTGAGTTATTGTATGCAAATTTTTCATGGCCAACGTTTTGTGACCATGTGGCTGCGGTTGAGTTGGTATGATAGCTGTCAAACAAGCACCCTTTCTATGCTCTTTTTAACGTATTAAGATGCAAAGGATACAGTCTTTGACACAAGCTTGATTTAATCATACTGTGCATTTGACTGTTATGTCATATTTGTTCATAAATACACTTGCAATGCATTTTTTTTGGTAAAACATGGGTGCATCTAATACCAAGAGAACACAACTCTTTGTGAATAAGCCTAGGCCAAAATAATCAGCTTAGCAGGAAACCCTCTAGTTCATATTTTGTACTGTTATGAGTAGCTGCCCAATTTGCAAACAAAAATCTACAATCTAATTAGCTTCTCGAGAGGTATGGGAGGTTGTGCACCAAGAAATTAATGAGATCAAGAGGATGATGGAAACAACCCTTCCCTCAAAGTTAAGATATCACTTTAGAGGAATCATACCTAATAGGTTCGAACATCAGAACCTGTTACAAACCTCCCTTAGTCTTATAATCTCGAACAACAATACCTACACCAGATGATGAAGGATGGATTGATCCATCAAAGTTTACCTTCAAATATTCGGGTTGAGGTAGCACCCAAGAAACAAGTTTAAAATCCATGGAAAGCTGTTGAAAAGTACCACAAAGACCATGAACATAAGTGTTATGATCAAACATTGAAGTGACCACACAGTCGCATGGCTTAACCTGTGATGAGCCACCTATCTTGGATCAAAATCCTTGTTCTAGAAACAAACCTTATTTCTTACTTTCCAAATCTTCCCATAGGACATAACTAAAAGCTATCATTAATCCACTAAGTCCAAACAAAAAAGCCCAAGCCTCATCCATATTATCAATGTAAGAGAAATTCCTTGGATTAAAATACTGCCGTATCTCTTGAGATCCTGTGCACTGGAAAAATAAGTGATCCAGAGAATCCTCCAATCATCCACACCGTTGATAAGTAGGATTAAAGGAAAGAAAATGATCTACAAGCAAAGACAAGAGTGAGATTACCCATGTTCCAGACCTTCCATAGGAAATGAAGGACTAATTGCTGAGCTTGCCCTTTCCATATTTTCGGTGCCTTATAAGGAGCATCCGGAACAGTCGAAAGATGTAGAATATCTTTAGCAGCAAACCAAGACTTATAATTAGGACCCTAAGTTAGGGCATCCTCCACAATTGCACCTCCCACTGGAGTGTACTTTGAATGGCTTGAACAATAAAATCCTTAAATTGTGATCTGATGACAGGTCCTCCATCCCTACAGGATATGTAACAATCCATCCACATAGGCCTCAAATTGTATGGCCACAGTAAGAGGAACCTGGACCCCATCACTCACAAAAAATCCCACTTGAAATTTTGAAAATGAAATAGGACAATATATTCTCCACACAATCAATTTGAAGGGAAAGAACACAGTGAATCAATCCTCACAAGCATTCCATTCGAATACGAAATTTTTGTTGAAGGAAACTTTCAAGGTATTATTCTAAAAGTGAATACTCTATTTCCTTATTATTCTATTTCCTTATGATTCTAACAGAAGGCATAAAACACCATGGCCTTCCTTCCGTTTTAGCTATTTTGGTTCCCTATCTCCACGCCCTTCATAGCCAAGTCCTCTTAACATGTTTTCATGCTACAGAAAAATCACTAGATTTATAACACTACAACAATATCAGACCACAAAATACATAAATATAAAAGCACTAGGTTCACAGTATTCCTTACCATATCATAAGAGTGAGCCGGTATAGACTTCGATCCAGTGAGAGCAGCATATGGCTGTAATTCCCGATTAGATTTATTTGTTTCTGATTTTTTCTACATCAAAGAATTAATGAAAATGGTTACATGAGTTTATAAAAAATATAAACTATTAAAATATTTGTATGGATGTATTTACCTTATACTCATCTGAATAAATGTAATCACATAGAAAGTCAGTCACTCTGCGAGACACGAGATGGCTTATTTTGTTTTGCTAATCTCACACTTATGTCCCCACCGTGACTAATGAAGTGGATATGAAGCCGATATCTAAATTCTCGATAAACTTTATTCATTTGAAACTCAATACCTTTTTTAATATGATCTAAATTCATATCAAGATCGAACTTCTCCTGCAAGTATATATATATATAAATTATAAAAGTTATAAGGTATATTAAGTACATTAAACGTAATCTAAAGTAATCTAATACAATTATACTGACCTGAAGTCGATCGATCATAGGTGCTTTCTGTGCATCAGTGATCTCACTCCACTTCCTGACTGCAAGTGGTGCCATGTCACGTACAACCACTCCTATCTCGGTCAGAAACTTAGAGCGAAACTCACCCAATGGTTGTCCAACCTCAGGTGGCAGAAGAATAGGCAACTTCTGTCCACGACGCGTATCAATCAGATGTGCGGACTTGTATCCGCGAGCAGGACCTCGGCCCTTCTTCTTTGATGATGTAGCTGCAAAACATAATGAACTAAATTAGTGCAAAATAACATAAAGAAACATAGCCAAATAATATAAGTTTAAAGTAGAGTTATTACATGATGCGCCGACAGATGACCCCTCTGTCAGAGCTGGAATGTAAGGAGAATCATCTCGCCTCGATGTAGCAGGAGTATCTCTCAAGACATCTGCAAACAAACATACAAACTAGAATTAACAAATAAGAAAGTATAAGAACATATAGTTATAATAAGTAAAAAAAAATGCTACCAAATTAATCACTGTCATCACTAATATGCTCATTTTCTTCATCATCCTCCATATCAAAACTATGTATAGATCCCTCACTGTCATAATCAGCTAGTGTGTCGTCCTCCTCAACATCTTCGCATATAAAGTCATCTTGACCGACATCACTATGACCTCTAATGTTTTCTTGAGTTGCAACTATTTCAGCATCAGTGTCCGTACGCCGAGATGTTATTAAGTCCATGTTAGGTTGCTCACATGTGAATGCTGCTGAATCATCTTCTTGATATACTTCTTCCTGAACATCATCATCTTTTTTTGGAATATCCCACAAATGACGATGACTAACCTTGTATACCAATTTCCAATTAGAATTGTTCTTCAAATCATCCAAGTAGAAAACCTTTTCAGCTTGTGATGCTAAAATGAATGGCTCATGTTTGTACCATTCTGAACTAATATTTATACTTGTAATATTATAATGTTGTTGCATTCTCCTGTGCTTTGGTTCAGTTTCAAACCATTTGCACTTGAACATTATCGCCTTACAACCTTTAACAAAATGAAATTCAAGGACCTCTAATAATATACCATAAAAGTTAATTTCTTCTCCTAGATGAGTAGAGGAACACAAATGCCACTATTCTATGTTTTATGGCCGACATCCCAAGTAATAGTGATAAATTTAACGCCGTTCACCACACAGCCAGTATACGAGAACACACGACTGTCGGGACCAATAGCCAATGAATAAAGCTCATCAGTAGCTTCAGATGCCCCAGCAAAATGCTTATTTAACATCTGGATAAACCAAACATCAATGTCATTTGAAATAAAGACATATGATATATTAATTGACAATATAAATGAATGTACGGGCTTACTTCATTTTTAAACCACTCCAAAAATCTTTCCTTTTGTAATTGGTCCAGTTGTTCCGGTCTTTGGATTTAGCTGATCAATGTGTTGGCTATAGAGAACATTACGCTAATGAGCACTATAGAAAATTGCATGATATGAAGAAATAATTTTACAAGTATACTTACTTGAGAAATGGTTGCACCTCTGGACAATTATTGATGAGGTACCAATGTACTTGTTTTAAAGTTTTATCATCTAAATGCACATTCTTCCTTTTCCAAGAGGCCGCCAACGAGTTGCAAATATATTTAATTGCTTGTCCAAATGGCTATCCGAATCAAAATTTCATTCCGGATGATTGAATTTTGTTTCTATGCCTCGAAGATACATTGAACAAAATGTTAGAGACTCGTTGACAACATAAGCTTCTGCAATTGAACCTTCCGGACGAGCCTTATTACGTACGTATTGTTTATACGTACCAAGTGCCCTTTCAGAAGGATACATCCATCTACTTTGAACAGGTCCGGCAAGTAAGGCCTCGTAAGGCAAATGAATTGATAAGTGCACCATAACGTCAAAAAATGCTGGTGGGAAAATTCGTTCAAGCTTACATAAGATCACCACAATCTGCTCTTGTAACAACTCCAAATCCCTAACATACAATGTCCTTGAACAAAGTTGTTGGAAGAAATTAGAAAGCTCTCTCTCATGTTTCTGCAAGAATGGTTGAATGCCAATAGGTAACAATCTTTGAAGTAGTACATGACAATCATGTGTCTTCAAGCCGGATATCTTTCCATCACCTTCATTTACGCACCTTGAAATATTGGAAGAATATCCATCGGGCACCTTCACAGATTTTAGCCACTTACAGAATTGTCTTCTTTCATCTAATGTTAAGGTGTAAGATGCAGGAGGCTTATAAACTCTATTACCTTGAGTTTGTAACCACAACTCCCTTCGGATCCCCATTGAAGCCAGGTCCTCTCTTGCTTTATATGTGTCTTTTGTCTTACCTTCGATGCTTAATAAAGTTCCCACGACATTGTCACATATATTCTTCTCAATATGCATTACATCTAAGTTATGTCTCAATTTTAATGATGACCAATACTCCAACTCGAAGAAAATGCTCTTCTTATACCAATTCAACTCATTTGGTGCACGCTTTCGCTTTCGATGTTTATTGTTTGGATGCTTTCGGACTGTTCAGCAGCTATGTGTTCTAATTGCATTAAAATTTCTTCTTCGGTCAACATTTTTGGTTTGACTCCATGCTCTCTACTTCCATCATGGAGTCTACTATTTCGCCACTTGTGATAAATAGGCAAGTAACGGCGATGTCCCATATAGCAAATCTTGTCTTTCAGCTTTTTGGATGAGGTTTGCTCATTACAAACAGGACATGCCTTATAACCCTTTGTGCTCCAACCAGATAATAATGAGTATGCTGGAAAATCATTTATAGTCCATAAAACAGCTACGTGCATCCAAAAACTCTCTTTGGTAGATGCATCATATACATCAACACCTTCGGTCCATAAATGTTTAAGTTCATCCACTATTGGCCTTAAAAATATATCCATATCCCTTCCTGGAGATTTAGGACCGGGGATAAGCAACGACATCATAAAGAATGTCTCTTTCATATATTTCCATGGAGGCAAGTTATAAGGTACTAAAATGATGGGCCACATACTGTATGCATTACTCATGTTCCCAAATGGATTGAATCCGTCTGAAGCAAGACCTAACCTTACATTTCTTGGTTCACTGGCAAAATTAGGATACTTTTGATCAAAATCTTTCCATGCTTCTCATCTGCTGGATGCCGTAACACCCCATCTGTGATCGGTCGCTTATCATAGTGCCACCTCATATCTTCAGCTGTATATCTTGAGGCATATAGACGTTTCAAACAAGGTGTGAGTGGAAAATACCGCATAACTTTATAAGGTATCTTCTTACCTTTGTCTTCAACCACTTGGTACCTAGGCTCGTTGCATACCGGACATTTTTCTAAATAGGCATTCTCCTTCCAAAAGATAGCACAATCATGCTTGCATACATGTATGTTCTCGTAGCCTAAACCCAACTCATTCATCTTCTTTTTGGCCTCATAGTGAAGATGGTATTCTAGTACCATTCGGAAATGCCTCTTTTAATAGTTCAAGCAACATATTGAAAGACTTATTTGTCCACCGATTGAGGACCTTAATGTGCATTAACTTCACTAAGAATGTCAAAGAAGAAAACTTTTCACATCCAGGATAAAGCTCGGATTCCACCTCATTGAAAAGATCATCCAATTTCTTACTGTGATCGGTCCTTCCATGGTCAGACATCATCGAATTATCATCATCATTGCCAACCTCAGTGTGAGCACCACTTGGGCCAGCGATGTCCTGCAATGCTTCGACCATCTCATCTTGTTCCCTTTCTGGGTCATCATCTTCATTCTCATTTTCATCTGAGACATTGCTTCCAAACTGTTCTCCATGAAAATACCACGTCTGATACGTCTTCGAGAAACCCTTTAACATACAGTGTAATTTAACTAAATCAGCTTATGCCATTTGCCATTATAACACCGCACACAAGGACAACGTATCTTCCCTTCTTCATTAACATGAAGCCTTGCCTTTTCTATGAACTTCTTAATACCGGCATCATATTCTGGACAATTTTGTTTCTTATGTATCCAACTCTTATCAATCGGCATCGTTGGTGACGTACAACAGCTGTTTGTTGCAAGGATATGTTAGTGATAAAATTTCCCTTTTTTTATTCAGTGAATTGTCCTACTATAACATGTCAAAATTAAGGAAAAGATTGGTAATAAAAGGACATTTTCAACATATGAATCCAAAAACTGGTAAAATAATGATTTAACAAGTTAAAAGAAACTCCATCACAATCAGTAACAATCTTGCAATGGAGAATAGAACACCTTCAAAAAAACTCAAGAGCTAACATACCTTGAAGTACTATAAGCTGTTGTGTTTGTACCTATTTCAAATTTTGAAAGCTACTCACTGAACTATTGATTCCACAATCCTTGCTTTCAGATTGAGCTATGATCGCAGCTCTCAGATTGAGCTATGATCTATGGGAGGTAGACAAGAATAACGAAACTTTCGCAGCTCTCAGATTGAGCTATGATCGCATGCCAACGCATCTAAAACCTTGCTTCATTTATTGCTCCATGTTTCCTAAGGATTATGTGTTTGAAAAAGATGCGTTAGTCAGATTGTGGATGGCACAAGGCTACATTACACCTCAAGGTAGAAGAAGGCTGGAAGACATTGGCAATGAATATTTTAATGACCTACAAAGAAGATCATTCTTTGATTCCTTTGATGATGGGTTTAAGATGCATGATATAATACATGATCCAGGAAAATCTATTGCAGGAAATTATAATACATTATAATTATAATCTTTAGACTTTATTGATATATCCTGTGATTTGTACAGTTTCTATTCCCTGTGGATTCTTTTAATGCTATCTTTTTGTGAAAGCAATGGTTGCATGTGTTCTATGGTTGTGGAGATCATTTGAAATTTTCCAATTTCAAATGAGGACATGCCACCCCCCACCCACAGTAACATGGCTTCACCTGTGAACGTACTACCTAAAAATATGATAGTATACATTAAAATTCAATCTCCTATATTTTCAATGGCACTATCAGAAGCAAGGTCTGTCGTAACCTCTAGTTTTGAATAGTCCCATAATTAGGAATGAGAAAAAAGTGTCAGGAGCTTGTCCTCATACAAAGTGTGTACCATACCTTACTCAACCAGCAATATACTGGTATGATTCATGATACTAGTGATACTAGTTTTGCAAAACCTTTCACAAGTTTGTTGAACACAACCACATTATTTCAATCAAATTCTTATGATATTGTTTTTTATAAGTTGAAGCTTTAAGTTCCTTATGAAGCATCATTCATTAAACTTTGTCCTTCCTACATCAACCGCACATCCCATAATATAAGTAACTTACTCAAACCTGGTTGTCCCATTCATCAAACTATTTATATTGCACTTTGTTTACAAAATAAATAAAAAATATTTGTTTGTCAAACCAGCATTATATATTTAAAATGTCAAATGTTATTAATGATCAATAGTTAAAATAGAGGCTTGATCAAAGAACCCAAACAATTCAAAGGATGTGCTGCCAATATAACATAAAGAATCCACCTTTATGTAGAAAAGTATGCTCCCTAAAAGCTACAGTTCTCTGGGTTCAGCCTCAAAAAAGACTGCACCCCTTGTATTCTTCAAGTCCCCTTCTTTCTATATCTGATAGTGATAAATATTAGTTCTCAAACCTACTGCTTTAACTTCTCATTCATATATTGAGGGGTCGGTAATCAATATGCATCAGCCTAGCATAAACTATGATCTTTCTCTATAAGAGAATATCAATCAAATAATATGATAAATAGAAGTATGCACCAATCCATGTTGACAAACATATGTTTATTGACCACACTTTTCTTTTGAGACTTGTTTATATTAATAATGTTTTATTAACTTTATGTCATGTTTTGAAGTTGCTGATATGGTACATGTTTTTAATGATGATATGGTAATATTATGTGTACAATGAAACAGAAGGGTCCATTTAAAAGGGCTGGCAACATTGATGTTTAAGACAAATTAAAGAATATTAATTCATCACTAGAAAGCTATCCAAAGTAGTCAGCTACCCAAAGAAAATTTCCTTCAAGGGTTAAGAGTATCATTATACACACTTGCAACATCCCTGACAAGGTTTCTGTCTTATCATTCATGTCTTGTGGGTATTTCTGTGTGCATGAATGTGTCTTAAAAGCCATGCCAATTTTTTTATCATAAAAACACATCTTTATACTGCTTCCTACAGTAAAAAACAAGATCTAACAACTTGATAATTAAAGAATTGGAAGACAAGAATACAATGACACTCTGAGTGATCAGGCAACAGGATGTCAGTTTTGTACATTTTGAGTCTTCACAAGCAATGAGATTGTATTCTTGTTCAGCTTTCCACTTATAGCCCTTCAACAAATCAAAAAATTGAAACTCCATTAGCAACTGAAAATAGATAAAGGAATTTGATGAATAGATAAAGGCATGTACAAACCTTAAAAAGGATATGTAGTATGACAGAAGCTTCATTTTGAAAGTCAAAGGAATAAGTTATGAGGAAATTAATGTGTTCATTACTGAAAATATAGTCTGCATCAGACACGAGAATCATATTACATACCAAAACTATAGAATAGTGAATACTATCCATTTGAATGAAGCATTAATACATAACTAGCTCCAATCAAGCCAGCATGCGACAGAAGTGAATTCTGTTGTTACCAGTTCCATGAGGGAAGAGCCTCTCTCGCATGTATCTAAAGGCTTCGGATCATGGCAGAAGACAAAGTCTCAACGATGCCTGATGATGTGGAAATTGAGGATTGTCCTGGATTCATCAGTGTCAAAGTGATCGCTCTGGCAGAGTCCTACAGGTCCGATTTCTAATAAATCAATATCATCCTTTACTCAAATCATTAAAAGGCGTTATAACACTTTAATTAAACTCTTAATTTTATTCTATCTCTATCTCTATCTCTATCTCTATCTCATGAGATAAATAACTGCCCCCCTCTACCACAGGCTTGGATCTACGGAGAATCGGTTCCTCAAAGGAAACAATATAATCCCGGCCGCTACGAGGCCGGTACGGATTTCATTACCAACAATCAGGTCCCTGAAATTGATTTTGCCACCATTCATGCGTACCTTGATCAGTGGTAAATCTCATAGCCTTTCTTCTTGACCATAGCTGCCTCTTTTATCGATCGATCTGTTCCATATATATATATATATATATATATATATATATATATGAATAGATATAAATTACATCACCGGCGATCGAAATAATTAAGCTGCTGCTCCTGACCACAAGATCACCAGAATTAATGAAGCGAAAGACAGACCGTAGGTCTGGCCTGTAGATGGATTATGTATATACTTGGCCTGGATGGATATGCCTATAGAAGTGGAGATTGACAAGAATGCTTCCAGATAAAAATTACAACAGGATGGATATGCATCAACGGTTCACATTATCTCTAGATACTACGAGTACAAAGCTATTAAAAAAGCCATATTAAAACTACAAATCAGTTCTATGGATCAAAATTTTGAGCAGTAAAAAAAGGAGTGATAATTGAGATAAACTTACCTTTTAATTTCTCAGTGGTTTTGAGAAACAACCTCAAATCCTCTCCAAATCCTTTTCAAATCCTCTCCAAATCCTTTCCAAATCCTTTTCAAATCCACTTCAACCTCCAAATCTGAAGAGATAACACCAGCATTACTAAGATCCGGCACCTTCTCCTCTGGCTAAAATCAGATTAAAAAAAAAAAGATGTAGTTGGAAATCCACTGCACCTTCTCCTCTGGTTCCGGCGTCCGGGATGTGGCGGCGAAGAGGAGCTCCCGAGGGTCAGCGGACGGACTCTCTTCTGGTTCTGGCGTCTGATGGTGGGAAGGGGGGGTCAGCGGACGGAGTCAAGGTTAGGGTTTCACGAAGTCGCGCATGCGAGAGAAAATTTCAGCGGGAGAGAGAGGGATTGTCGAGGCGGAAATAAGTATTATCTTATTACAGCGAAAATAATTTCATCGTAATACAAGTATATTACGGTGACAATTAACTTTCGCCGTATTATAATTATTTTTTTATTTTTATAAGTCCTTTTCTTACAGTGAAAATAAATTTTGCCGTAATAAAAGGAGAAGAAAAAACTAACCTATATCGTTAACCTATTACGATGAATATGGGTGACCTATTTTGCCGTAATAAATACTAAGAAAAATAAAAAAAATTAAAATCTTAAAATTTAACCTGGAGCTATTACGACGAATTATAAAATTCATCGTAATAAGACTTCTTATTACGGTGAAAACTTATTTCACCGTAATAAATAGTAAGAAAAATAAAAAAATTTGAAAACTTAAAATTTAACCTGAAGCTATTACGATGAATTATAAAATTCATCGTAATAAGGCTTTTTATTACAGCAAAAACTTATTTCACCATAATAAATAGTAAGAAAAATAAAAAAAATTAAAAACTTAAAATTTAACCTGAAGCTATTACAACAAATTATAAAATTCATCGTAATAATACTTTTTATTACAGGAAAAACTTATTTCTTCGTAATAAATAGTAAGAAAAATAAAAAAATTTAAAAACTTAAAATTTAACCTGAAGCTATTACGATGAATTATAAAATTCATCGTAATAAGACTTCTTATTACGGCAAAAACTTATTTCCGTAATAAATAGTAAGAAAAATAAAAAAATTTAAAAACTTAAAATTTAACCTGAAGCTATTATGACGAATTATAAAATTCATCGTAATAAGACTTCTTATTACGGCGAAAACTTATTTCGCCATAATAAATAGTAAGAAAAATAAAAAAAATTTAAAAACTTAAAATTTAACCTGAAGCTATTATGATGAATTATAAAATTCATCGTAATAAGACTTCTTATTATGGCGAAAACTTATTTCGCCGTAATAAATAGTAAGAAAAATAAAAAATTTAAAAACTTAAAATTTAACCTGAAGCTATTACGACGAATTATAAAATTCATCGTAATAAGACTTCTTATTACGGCGAAAACTTATTTCGCCGTAATAAATAGTAAGAAAAATAAAAAAATTTGAAAACTTAAAATTTAACCTGAAGCTATTACGACGATATTTATAATTTCGTAATAAGACTTCTTATTACGGCAAAATAATATTTCACCATAATAAATAAGTGTTACGACGAATTTGATTTTTATTTCGCCGTTATAAATAAACCTATAACGACGAAAATATTTCGCCATAATAGGTTCGCCACAAATACCATACTTTCTTGTAGTGTAATGGGCATCCAAAATTATTATTGCTTAAAAAGATCTATTTATTCTTTTTAATGGCCATAAATGATCAATTTCTAAAATTATTTTGATCATTTAGAAGCTCAAAGAGTTTTTTTAGGTCTTTTTTATCTTCATATAAGCCCTTTTAATCATCCTAAACTCTATTGATCTCTCTCTAGTCTCTTATTAGTTGTCCTAATCTCTCTTAGTCTGAACTCTACTTTTTATCATTTATAATTAATAATGGCTAGTGCTAATAGCTCTCATCCATCTTACGGCCAGGAGGTCTTCAATACCGATATAGTAGAATATAAGACACACCAGTCATAGATTGGAGCTAATATCCCCAAGCTCACAATAGCCATCGATGCCATGTCTACTACCAAGTCCAAGGCTAAACTTAGGATTTTTGGAGCCTGCTTGCACTTTAACATCGAGGAGATTGCCAACAAAGGCTTTGTTTTATTTGTAAAGTATATAAGGACTACAACTGCAACACTTTGAGAAAATTTGTTATTTAGCTAGGCATCGAAAAAAGCACGAGAGTGCAACTTATGACCTCAACTAATTTCAAGTTAGAAAAAGTTTCTTATTTGTAAGAATTAAATAGAAAAAAATTATCAAAAATTTATTATAGATAGTGAAGTGCCTTTTACTTTGTCAAAATTTAATGACTTGAAAAATATATGAAAACTATCCTAGATTCTATTAAATCTTATTGTTTTAGACAATATTTTGATTATAAAATATAAATTTATATTTTAAAAATTTTGATAATAGAATAGCACTTACATCTAATATTTGGATTAGCACTATTGCATTATCTTATATTTTTTTTTAGTACATTTTATTGATCATGTTTGAATAATACAAAAAAAAAATTTAATTTTAAATTGATTGAATATTCACACAATGCCACCACCATATATACTCAATTATGCAAATGATATGTGAGTACCATATACCTAATAGGTATAATTTTTTAATTAGTTTAAATAATGCTTCTAATAGTAATGTTGTTGATGAGTTACTCAAGTCGTATCTATGTTCCATCTTAAATAAAAAATTATTTTACATTAGATGTACATATTATATTACAAATTTAATTATAAAAATGGTTTAAAAATTATTGAATCATATATATATATAATATAAAGTTAAATATGCCATTAAATTATACAACCATCTAAAAGGAAAAAAATAAAAAAATTAAAGCTTTATGTATTATTTATGAATTAAAATATAAATAATTTTTATTAGATATAAAACATAGATGAAAAATAAAGAAGAGTGAAGGAAGCATATTCAAGTAGTCAACCCCATATAATTGAAAAAAAGGCTTAGATGAGTTGAGTTGAGTTGAGTATAAAACATAAATGGAATTCTACATATTTAATATTACATTTATATTTTGAATATAAAGATATTAATACTATATTTTAGAATATTCGCTTCTTCGATGAACTTATATTAAATTCTTACTAGAATAATTCTATATTATCCTATAATTTCTAGAATATTTTTATAAAGCTACTAATATTTTATCCAATACATATTATCTTACCTCTCCTCTAATTTTGCAACAAATATATAACATTATCATTTATTTTTTATAATATAGAAAAATTGAAGATATAATTTTATCAATGAAAAAAAGATTTAATAAATATTAGAAAGAAATTTTATATTTTCATTATTTAGCTTTAATTATGGATTCTAGTGTTAAATTTGATTATTTATATATAGT
>UESW01004700.1:662557-715088 GCA_900491605.1 Calamus simplicifolius
TTGGGTAATAATAATTTTTAATGATTTATTTCCCTACGAAAAACCCCAAAATTGTAGGAAAAAATTAATAAAAATATTTTTTTATCCACATCTTTCCCTATGATTTTTCTTAAAATCGTAGGAAAAAATTGGCCAATAATAATTTTTAATATTTTCTTTCCCTACGAAAAATCTCAAAATCATAGGGAAAAATCAAGAAAAATATTTTTTTATACACATCTTTCCCTACAAAATTTCTTAAAATCATAGGGAAAGATAGTAAGGTACATTTTTTAAAATATTTAGCTATAAAAAATAAATCATAGGAAAAAGTGATTAAATTATTATTAATTAACCATTTTTACCAGCAAAAATAAATTAAATCATAGAAAAATATAAAATAAATATTTTTTCCCTATAAAATTTCTAAAATCATTGAAAAAAGTTATATTTATTTAATTTTAAATTATTTAATATTTTTAAATTATATTTCTATTTTAATTTTTTTATTATTTTAAATATTTTATTTAAATAAAATATAATTTATTTGTTTCATATTTTTTTAAAAAACTGTATCAATAAAAATAATATGATTCTTTACATACAATATTCATTACATATACAAAATTATTACATAATGGCAACAAAAGATAAACATCAAAACAACTAATAAATAAAACTCATTAGTCCATATCAATTACAATATCTATAAGTAACATAAAACATCAAAACACATGAATGAAATATCACAACATAAGGTCATGGACAGTTTATAAAGGTCCCATTCATAAATGACTTTCCCAGTTTTCTAGCTCTTTTAAACATTACTAGAGTAAACAATGCCCTAGAATGGCATTGCAATTCATAAATATTTTAATAAAACATCATTACAGACCTCTCATACAAAAGTATACTTTGCTCACTTTCATTGCAATTCATAAATATTACAGACCTATCGAGGGACAAGCGAAGGGGGTGCATGGGTGGCTCAATCCAATGGGCCTCCTGATTCTTCCCTACTAGAAGTAAAGCTGTTTCAATCCATGTGCAGAGTTGTGTCCGTCCCACACTACTAAGTACTAAGAGCAGTCTTTTTACCACACTATGTACTGGTGAACTTGGAAGATATGCAAGTCTAGAGGCTGTAGAATAAGACAAGAAGAAGCATTATCAACAACCGATCCATTAGAGATACCTTCTCTATTATCTTATGATCAAGCTCCCGACGTAGAACTGCCGGAGTGGACATGAACTCCAAGCAGAAAGAAGGATTGGGATCATCACTAGGCTCAGAAACTATCTTCCCGCTGGCACTCTTAAATTCCCCGTTGCTCCATTCCTGAATTAGAAGAGAAATTAAGGACCTCATCAGAGAATGAGCAATGTTTTCCCCATGACTTGCCTACAAAAAAGACTACCGATCAATGGGGTCACATTACCTGGAGTTGTCCGCCTATTGTGACAAGTATGGAGCCGGCAGGGATCTTGAAGCATGCTGAGCTGCCCCCTGGAGAACGGATCCAGAATTTGTGGTCGTCACCAGAGATACAGAGACTCAATGCATGAGAGTGAAGAGACTTGGCGTAGCTGTCCTGATCACTTCGATTAGCTCGAATGTCATGAGAGTCATACCTTGCAATTATTGAATTTCCTTTAGTATACGGTAGGTTGGAGGTGTTAAAAGGTGAAATAAAATACTAATTTCTTTAAGGTCTTCTACATAAATTATTGGTCCATTTTTGATAAAATCAGGATTCTACATCTTCAAAATATTTTGGAAAAAATCATCTGTATTAGTAGGACTCTAATGTGTCTGACACAGTGACACTGGTACCTTACCTTACGTAGGTCATAGAATCTTAGCTAATATATGGTTTTGAACTTATGGGGATCACGAAATCATGTCAGTGGAATTTTAAAATGTAAAAAGTACTTCTATTACTTAAGATTTTATTTGAAATTGTATTATATTTCCAAAACAAATCATATCAGGATTTCTGGAATTCAATAAGTTCATGGTTCAATCTATTGAATAATATAGAAATAGTGAACACAGCCAGGGCTAAAATTTCAGCAATCAATATAACTTATGAATCAAACAAGTTCTTATATTTCTCCACAAACACATACATGCATGCAACAAAGGATGATACACATTGAGTAACAAGCGTGGAGAATACAGAGCAAAGTGAGAATCTATCATCTTCTCATCAGACAACAGATGGCTCACATGCACAATACACATGGAGTAACAAGCATACAGAAATGCATAGCTAAGCGAACATCCATCAACTTCTCATCAGACATCAAATGGCTCTCACACAGAGTAACAATAACACAGAAACATAGAGCAAAGCAAACATCTATCATATTCTCATCAGACAACACACATATACACACATAACAAAGGATACACATTGAGTAACAGGCATACAGAAATGCAGAGCAAAATGAATATTTATCTTCTCATCAGACAACAAATGCTCAGACAAAACACAAACACAAAACAAAGGATATACACCAAGAAACTAACATACGAAAATACAGAGAGAAAACTGAACATGTATCATCTTCTCGTCATACAACAAAAGCTTCAAATAACAAACAAACACATAACAAAGGACATAGAGTAACAAACATAAAGAAAAGCAGAGCAATGCAAATGTCAATCATATTCTCATTTGACAACAAATGGTTCATTGTGAGGTCTGACTAGGCTATGCAACAATTTGTATAATTTTAACATCTAAAAACTTGCACAGCCTATGTCTTAAAAAAAAAAGAGAGAGGATAAAAAACATAGCTCATGCTTATTACAAGAACATTTTGATCTTGCACAGTGTCATTAACATTGGTCTCCACCTGCAAATATTTGCATTAGAAAATATCTCTTACAACTAAGAAGTTTAGTTTACAATTGTCTAATTAGGCTAACTGATCCATTATTTGCGATTATGAATAAGAAAAGTTTGCACAAAAAGAAGGTTAAACAAAAGCATTTTGACAAAATATGCATTAAATGCTTCTCTATGATTACATATTCACACACATTCATGCACAAGGATACCTGATACATAAAGTTTCAGCAGTTTTAGAAGCAACTAAACTAAACTAAAGAAATTGAGGATACCTGATACATAAAGTTTCATATAGATGAGTGGCATCCTCTGGGCATATGAATATCTACATCAAGATATCAAGGGAATTAACTATATGCTCATATAAATTTTTCATATTATATGTTAAGAGAGAATGAAAAAAAAGGTGAGAATACCTGATACATAAAGTTTCAGCAATTTCAGCAGTTTCAACAGCAACTAAACTAAAGAAACTAAGGATACATGATACATAAAGTTTTACATGAGTGCCATCCTATGGGCATATGAATATCTGCATCAAGAAATCAATGGAATTAACTACATGCTCATATGAATTTTCCACATTATATCTTGAGGGAGAATGAAAAAGAAATTGAGAATACCTGATACATAAAGTTTCAGCAGTTTCAGTAGTTTAGCTGTAACTAAACTAAACTAAAGAAACTAAAGATACTTGATACATAAAGTTTCATAGATGAGTGGCATCCTCTGTTTAACATTGTTGTAATGCTTCTTATGATCCTTTACATACAATATCAATTACATATACAAAATTTTGAAAAATGGCAACAAAAGACAAACATCAAAACATACTACTGTGAAGGCGGAGGTGGAGGTGGAGGCGGAGGCAGACGTGAAGGAGGCGATTATGAATGTGGTGAAGGTAGTGTAGTATTGGCTGAAGCCGATGCTGAACTTGATTGTATATTAATTGAGGAAGGAATAGGAACATTAAACCCAGCAGTAGAAAGTGTAGCAAGTAATCCCTGAATTATTTGTTCCTGAATGCATAAGTTGCTCAAGCATAGTTTCAAAAAGTTGAGTCAAATGTGATGCATCCTGACTAGAGGTAGAGGCAGAATTCTTCTGTCGAGGCCTCATTGCTGCCTTCATTCTAGGAATTGATCCCCAACCTTTGCGATAGCTCGAACGTGTGCCAAGAACGCTATCAACAATGTCACCCTCAGTAATATTTTCACTATTAGAGCTATCTTCTTGGGTGGATAACGATGTGCGGCATTGAAGCATTTCTTCCTACAAAATTAATCAATTAAAAATTAATTATTGAACTTCTACAGTTTTGAAAAGAAGTTGAAATTAGTTAAGGAATAGAAGTTTTCCTAGGCAAGTCACTTTGACTATCTATTCTACCAATGATAAAGAAATAGTAGTATGTCCATATTAGAAGTTTAAGTTTGATGGATGAAATGAAGATGAAACTGCAATCATTATGAAATTTGCTAGACGCTATAATATAGCTACATCATATAAGATGAAACTACAATCAAATAATCATAATATAAGATTAATGCTAGAAGTTCAATTTTAGATGGGCATTGGTGAAAATTGCTTATCTTACGCAATAGAAAAGCAAGAACAACAACATACATATCTTTGTTGTGCAACGTCGTTGATCCATCCAGTTGATTGACTGTAATGCATGTCCTTGAAATGCTCAATAGACTTGGGCAATTCTTTTGTCACCGTATTCATTGTTTTAAAAGTAATATTAGAAACATACAACATAAGTTACATGTAAAAATATTAATTTTAGAAAATCAATATTTATGTACCATTTTGTATCGATGTGCAGTGAAAGAGCTAGATCCATGGCAACTTTCAAATAATCTTTTCTTTCTATTTATAGAATTACTCTTTCCCTTTTTCTAAAAAAACAATATTTTAATTATTTTTTAAAGATACTTACCTTTGCTTTTTTAGTTGCCCAATGGTTATAAAGACGTTCCCAAATATCTTGTCTACACAAAGTATGAGGCCTCTTTGTCTTTGCCATTTGTGATCATCTTTGCCACCAATTTCTCTAAAGTGGAGATGCCATCGATAACGAGAATCTCTCCAGCTGTTGCTCATCGTCTGATCAATCGCATCATTGATGAGATCATTGGATTCAAAAATAAACTTCTCCTGCACATTATTGAAAGGTTAATTCGAACAATAAATGCGACATTATAATATCATAAAAAATAAACTTATTTACTAAAGGAATAATCAAAAAGTTACTTACACGCATGTGATTCATCACAATTTCCTTTTCGACAGGTGAAACCTTCTTCCAAGACAACACCGAATGATCTATGACCTGTCGAACTACCTAGGCCAAATGATTATTGAAGCCATTTCTTCCTATAGGTTTATAAGTGGCGGTCTCCCTTTGATCAGAATCATTATCATTTGCAATATCAAAATGCATAGGTAGAGGATTTTTTTTGTTATCTTCAATAGCTTTCTCCAATGTCACGCTACGAGAAAATCCTCTTTTTGATTTTTCATTTGATGAGGCTACCCTTTTCCCCTTATCGTGATGAGGACCATAAAGAGGTTGTGCATCAGATCCATCTCCACCTGGTGTAGACATAATGCTGCAAAACAAAATAAATTAAATTAATTTATAGTGCAGTTGTTGCTCGGTCAGCATGAGAATGAGAAAGTCATAGTCCTTCCCATAGTTGGCATGGGAGGACTGGGTAAGACCACACTTGCTGAACTTGTCTACGGAGACCAGAGGGTAAAGGAACATTTCAACATGCCCATATGGGTCTGCATGTCTGAAGAGTTTAATGTTGCAAAGTTGGCCAACTCCATCCTAAGTCAGCCACCAGGGCAGAGTGTAATATGTCAACGATGGATTTATTGCAGCAGAACCTCTGTGAAAAGTTGAGTGGGAAAAAATTTCTAGTTGTATTGGATGACGTGTGGAACGAAGATCCAGAGAAGTGGGATGCATTCAAAGTTCTATTAGGATCTGGCAGTGAAGGCAGTGCAATTATCTAATCTACTCACAGTGCAATTATCAAGAGCAGAAGAACCTCCAGAGCTGATTGAAATCGGCACCAGGATTGTTGAAAAATATGGGGGACTGCCATAAGCAGTGAAGGCCCTGGGGAGTTGATGAGAGGGGGATCTTACCTGCTTTGAGGTTGAAGCCTATAATCATTTGTCCAACTGTGGATAGCTAATGGGTTCATTCCAGCTAAAGGAAGAATGGATCTAGAAATTTTGGGCCAGAAAGTAGCCTAGCTATAAAGAATGCTGATTTATCAAAGGCTGTCCTTAAAAGAATTAGACTTGCAGGGTACTAATTCCATAGAGTTACCAGTTAAAATAAGACACTTGAAATTTAATAGCAGCAGTAAAAATAAGCCTATGACAAATCAGCATATTTAATATCAGCATTGCATATTTAATAGCAGCAAAGATGCAATGTTACTTGGAGATGCAAAGGCTGCATATGCTAGCTAGCCTATATTTAAGTAAAAGATGAAACATTGATGAATGGCTGAAGTTATAAATGTTAAATATTTAATGTGAACATAAGCTCGATTAATTTTATTTCTCCCAGATCATCATCCGTAGGACTGTAAATTAGCTGATGTGTGCCAATAATGGGATCCTATATGTGTGCCAATAATAGGCCATGACAGTAATGTGCAACCTTGGAGCAGTGATCTTGGTAATGCTGACAGAGGGTGGTGGACAAGCTATAAGGCAAGAGGTCTTGGGTGATATTTTCCCTACAAGCTATAAAGGCTTCCATGGATTAGAAAGAGTCAAAAAGATTGCAGTCTCATTTAAAGGGGAAGCAACCCTAAATAGCAGAACCGTAGTTCAGTCTCAAGTTGGTTCTTGATACCTGACTCAGAAAAGATGGTGATATGCCACTGGTAGCACTTCAACATCAAGAAAAACATGCCCATCAATTACCATGCCGGCATAACCACTGAAGATTAAGGGCTGGACCTAATGGCGGATGGCAACTAACTAGCATGATGGCAGCTTTGGAGAACAACGGCAACCGGCAGCATACAATAGGCAAACAATATAGAAAGATGGGCATATGAAAAACAAATGAGAGTGACCATAAAACAGGTCTGGTTCAAAACTAGATCAAAAGTTGGAATTGATGCCTATTTCTGTTCCATAAAACGACTATTATTATTTCAGTTAGAAAGATCACCAGCTCTCCCATTGAACAGGCTTCTGATGAATTCCATGACCTTCTTAGCACAGTTTATTAAGGCTTAAGGAGTACAGTCATTGCACGCTACTTCCAGCACTGTTTGTTGTAGCTTGGTAGCTTTACTGGGACAAACATGATTCAAATTCTATGTAACTAATATGGTTGTTCCTTAAAAGCTTATAGTTTCAAATAAGACTCATACATTTAAGACGGTTTGTCTTCAGGCATGTGCATGTGTCTCCATATGCTTAACTTGTTTGCTCTCGTTTTCTCTACTGCAATTTATTTTGGTGACAAACTAGTAAATCCTAGACCAACAACAACGACAAAGACACAAGCTGTTGAAAGTCAAAGACAGACCATCTACTGAAGTTGCCAATAAAATTAACAGTTATAGAATCAAATAAGGAGGGTATATGCTGAAGCCTATGATAAATCAGCATATTTAATATCAGCATTGCATATTTGCATATACAACAAATATTTCCATGAATCAAGGAGACAACAAACAGCAGCTTTATATTTGGAAACAAGTTAGTAATGAACTGAAGAATTGAAACTATAACTATTCTATGGGCAGATCAAAGAAGCCCAAACTAACTGGGACAACATAGGAAGTTTTCTTGGAAAATGAGCATAATCTGAAGAAATGTATAGGGACAACATAGGAAGTAAGTGGCTGAATAGGCCTTCACATCAATAGCAAACATATAAGAAGTCTATTTTCCACCATCATAAACAAATGTTTACCATGTTTAATGAAACAAATGCCATGTAAAACAAAATTAAACTTACATATAAAAGGCAAAAAAAATGTGGTGTTCAAGATCAAAAATGTATGACGTATCTTGCAAACTCCAGGTTCTCTCATGACAGATTAATGCAGATAAGCCTAAACAAAATGTAACAACCACCACGTGATCAACACCCTAACTAGCTCCATCCATCACTAGACCACTTCATACTGGCCCCAGTCATTACAAATTCAAGATGCACCGGAAGCCTTTAAGTCTTTACAAGCAACACGGCTAAATAATTGTTCCCACTAATTCAAACCAACCAACTGAACTCCCAAAACATAGCTAGAAAAATCAAAAAAAACTCTAATTTAGTTCTTTCCATCCATAAATTCACAACATTTAACTAATACACATAACTGAGAAACAACGTTTTAAATCTTGTGGGACATGGCTGTCTCAATTTTTTCATGGAACGGAACATGATATCATCCCATCCCGTGCCAACCAATGTAAACGGCAGGACGGTTCCGTCCCGGGGTCCCCATCATGTTGAATGCACCCAATCATGAGCAATTAGCAGTAATCCATGCGTTCCTCACATCAAGTTATCAATGACGATATGCTCCTTGGAATCTATCATAATCTACAGATAAATACACGTGATTATCTAAAAAATATAAAGCCGGAGTCCACTCAATCACTTTAGTGAAATTCGCGATCCTGTATCATGCCTCCTATATTTCATACCCAGACAGATCAACCTAAATCTATAGCAAGAGCAGAAGATCAAAGTGAAAAATTTAAACAATTTTGCCACCGATCATCATGTTGATCTAAAAAAATTCAAGCACATCAAAAAAAAAAATAATAAAATGAGCTCCCTCAAACAAGAACAACATAGCATCAGATCCAACCATAAAACAGACCACATCCATCAACAGATCTACACAAAACAAACGAAAAAACTCGCCAAAAGCTCTGAACCAAAAAGAACTACGACTAAAAAGGATTAAAAATACTTATAAGCGAGATCCGAAGAGTGGTTACCTTTTGCGATGCCGATGATGACGAGATCGGGAGGGATTTCTCCACTTAGAAAGCGAGTATCGAGAGAGGAAGAGATCGAGGGCAAGGCAAGAAGGGCAGAACTCCCACTTTTAGAGAGAGAATAAGACACGGGAGTTAGGGTGGAACTACGGATTTAGGGCAGAGGCGAAACTCGGCACCAGGCTGGCGACGATGTGATGCGAAGGGTAGAGGCGGAGGGCAGAGGCGGAACTAGGCTTCCGACCGGCGACGATACAAGGCAGAGGGCAGAGGCAGAGGCGGAGGGCGAAGGCAGAGGAGTTAGGGAGTTAAGCCAGCAGAGTGACGGAAGTCGAGGTGTGTGAGAGATTTTGTTAACCCTTTCCCTACGATTTCATGAAAATCGTAGGGAAATGGTCCTTTGCCTACGAGTTTAATTAACTCGTAGGCAAAGGACTTTACCTACGTTTCCTTTTCCACCGCTTTCAAAATCATAGGGAAAGGCTTCTTATGAAAAAAAATTTGGCGGAAGTTTTGCCTCCAAAAAAAAACTAAAAATTCACTAAGAGCAAACCAGCCTTTCCCTACGATTTTTATGAAAATTCGTAGGGAAAGGCTTCTTACAAAAAAAAATTTACGGAAGTTTTGCCTCCAAAAAAAATAAAAAAAATAAAAATACAAAAATTCACTAAGAACAAACTAGCCTTTCCCTATGATTTTTGAAAATCATAGGGAAAGATTTTTCCTTTTCAACAAATTTTTTAACAAAATTACTCATATATTAATTTTCTTTCTAAACCTTTTCCTACGATTTTCGTAAAGTTTTCCTATTAAAAAGTTTTTTTTTTTTTTTCTTCACATTTAAAATATTATTATTTGGCTCTGATTGTAATTCTTATGCCCATTAAGCATTATATCAACAATGCAAGGGTGATTACTATGAATTCTCATTCATCGAGCATTCTTATTTATGACATCTCTAATGTTACTTTGAAGAAATTATCTTAGATACTTAATCTTGGCTATTTAAATATTTTTTTATTTATTTCCTTGCCATCATTATAAAAAAAATGACATCTTCCTCTCCCCATCCATCAACCAAATCAATATTGTTATGCAAAAGAAATACATAAATTTTACATTGGCTTCAGCTATAGAACATAGGTAGGTGTTAGCTGATAACAAAGCCCAATTTAAAACCAACTAAAATTAAAAACTTCCTAATAAGAGAATATTCCAAGTATCTAATTGGTCTTATATTTAAAAAACTTATAAGGTTTGCAATAAGGTTCGGTTTAAACACAACTCGGTCAAAAAACTCTGAATGCCCAGTTGAATCAAAATGCCTATTATTCTCTAGGAAAGGAAAAGAACAATAAGAATTACTAATAATAAATCGCTGAGCCTTGGAAGCTGATCGAAACTGGATCTGAGACCCCAGGAGGCTGGATGCTAGGGTTTTGCACCATCGAACCTTGGAAGCTGGGATTTGGGATGGAGTACTAGGGGATGGGAGGGGCGCCCAAGGGCCGGAATGAAGGGGTGAAGGCCAGAATCGATAGAGGCGATGGTGTCACGATGATGGGGTTTGGATTGAAGTTGGGGTTAGAATTAGTATTTAGAGGTGAATTAGGGTTAGGGTTTTCAGCGATGGCGGTGGAAGGAAGAGTGGAGGAAGGAGGGGGAAGAGAGGAAGGATCTTGGGAGACCAATTGGAGGCTTTCGAGGGTTGTGGCTTTGGCGAGGCCTTGGCCTAAGTCCTTCAACGAAAGGATTAGGTAAGCTCTGGATTGGGAGCTCACGGACGAAGGGAGGCAAATGAGGAAACTTGTGAATAATCAAAAAGGAGGGATAGAAAAAGTCTTTATGCAATGGACTCCGTGCATAAAGAGCACACCGGGCCGGGCAGTGGGCCTCGGCCACCTCATTTGCAGCATTGTATTGAATTTAATTAAATTCAATCGACTGTCTTAGAGATCGATAGCAGCAATTCACAAATGATATCCCTTCATTTGCTGCATTGATTGCATTTGATTTCTAACAACAATTTTTTTATCTTTATTTTATAAAAAATATATTTTATTTTCTATTTTTTGATCTCTAAAAATTATGTTTGGTAATTAAGTAAAAATAAAATTACTTTTTTATTATTATATTATTATAAATAATATCTTTTAAAAGGATAACTAAAAAAAGATATACATAATAATATTTTTATATTATATTATATTGCATAATAATATTGATTATATATAATATTCTATATTATTATAATAACTATAACATGTTATATATACATTACGTATTACAATATAAGATTAATAATTTTATTAACAATATGATAATATATAATTATAGTATACTACAATATTATAAGTAATTATTTTTTATAAATATATATAATACATTTTATTTTTATGTATTATATATAAATGCATATTTACTATATATAATATATGTAAATAATAATAGTATTAAAGAAACTACAGTAATATATTACTAAGAATATTATAATATATATACATGTTAACAGTATAATAAATAACAATATAATTATAAATATAGTATAAGAAATAAATAGTTATATTAATATTTATAATTATTAATAATATCATATAAATATATAATTAATATAAATATAGTAAATATATAATTAATGTAATATTAATTTTAGTATATTATTGTAATATTATAATATTATGACCTTATAATAAACTATCATTATATTATTTAAAATGTATCATTATAATGTATTACAAATAAATCACATATTATATTTGATTTCTGAGAAAAGGGTTTTCCCTACGATTTTCATTAATTCATAGGGAAAGGTTGGCTATCTTTCCCTACGATCTTCATGAGATTGTAGGGAAAGGTTTAGAAGAAAAAAAAATATTATAGGAGCCTTTCCCTATGTTTTTATGAAAATGGCAAAGACTGGACCTTTCCTATGATTTTTGTAAAATCGTAGGGAAAGACTTTTTAGATAAATAAAAAATCTTTCCCTACGATTTTTAAAAAATCATAGGGAAAGGCCCTAGATCTTTCCCTACGATTTTTTGAAAATCATAGGGATAGACTTTTTCAGAAAAATTTTGGCAGGCAATTTTGCCTCCAAAATTTTGTTGATTTAAAAATCGTAGGGAAAGTCCAGATCCTTTCCCTGTGATTTTTTAAAAATCATAGGGAAAGTATTTTTAAAATAAAAAATATATTTTTTATTATAATTTTTTTACTATAGAATTTTTGCCTACGATTTTTCAAAAATTATAGGAAAAGATATCTTTTGCCTACGATTTAAAAATCGTAGGCACGAAAATCATAGGAAAAGTCATTTTTCTTGTAGTGAATTTAACTGTCCGCTGTGTTTGTGTTTTCATGCTGAAAGGATTGAGCAAGTATTGATTTTTCTTAGTTGAAATAGATGATTGTAATAATTTCTCATTCTATATGTTGATGATGGCCTCTTTGTAAACATCTTGGTTCACTCAACTAGTTTCACGCCATTGCCAAGAATTGGTATGCTAATGCTGTCTAGACTACTCATTTCTGGAGTCATATAGTGTAGGAGACACTAGATTAGTTTCCCATCAGTGTTTGGTTGTTTACAAGTAACATACACTTTCACATTTATTCTGTCACAAAGTAAATGCTCATCGTACTAATTAGAGCATGAAATCATAGATTTTTCTGTCCATTTTAGCTTTTTCTAATGATTTAATGCTCTAAATCAATAACTAATTATTGATTTATAATTAATGTATACACACACACACACTTTGTGACTAATTCTTTATTTTTTTTTAAATTATTTCTTTCTTTGGTATTTGCCTTTAGATTTCGCCGTGTAATAGTCCTGCAGCAATCTTTAAATAAAATATAGATAGAGTCATAGACAATAAAAAACACTATATTGTTCACCAATAAACAATTTTCTTGAAATAATGTTTAAACAATGTCCAAAAATTGAGTGAGAGCTTTGGATCTTAAAATATTTGAAGATCTAATCTGGCCATTTTTCATGCTAAAGGAAGACTTCTAGTTTAGGAAGTTCACTGTAGGAATTCTAACAAGAATTGTAGTGATTTATTGGTCTGGCAAGCAACCTTGAGTTATATGCTTACGAGGGTGATTCCTAGTGAGTGCACCTAGCACCTCATGATTACTCCACACTAACAATGGTTTGAGTTTTTTTTGATAGTACGGCTCATAGGTAGTGAGCGGCACAATAGGGTTCTATCCCATGTCATTGGTCTAACTACCAAGGACTTTACTGGATTGATAATAATGGTTCATTTGGGATCTGAATGTCCAAGCTAACCATGTTTCCAAGAGAAAAAAATTGCTTGAAAGATGTTTTTCTAATATAGACTAAAAGTTTAGTGGAAGAGTGAGAAGTGCCATATGAACGAGTTTTTTTTAGGAAGATGATCAAAATATCCTAGGGTGACTAAGCAACAGGATAGAAGCTCAAAAAAAATAAAAAGCTACCACTACAAATGGCCATGATATGATATGCTTAAACATGTGCAAGCAAAAAATGGAAGGTAGAAATGGTACCGAAGAGAAACTAAGTTTTTCTTTATCTTCTATTAATCCATGCAACATTTGTTTATAAAGCTCCATCATAAAACTTACTACCTCTATAGTAAGGGGAAATTGATTATTATATTATGAATAATTTTCTTAGATACTCCAGCTTTGTTAACCTCAGAGTACTGCTTCTATGTTCCCAATGCTAATGGACTTGCTCCAAAATCAGGGTAGTTGGATTTTCTTTTCTACATGCTGCAAAACTCCTGAACGTTTCTTTCAAATATATATATACACACCTTGTTGCTTGTTTTCAATTCTTCCTATTTGAATTTTTTTTTGTGCAGAGAAATCACATTTTAATTTTCTTATGAGTTATTAATTCCAATTGCATAAACTTTATTCTTCTTGGCCTTTATGAAAATATATTCAGAATATGCATGAAGGATCTTTTTAGTTTGCATCTTCTTGGTGCAGGAAACCTTTTTGACTGATCTGAGAACTCTAAATCCTGGCCTTTGTGTTACAGCAGCATATGGGAATATATTACCTCAGAAGTTTCTTGAGATTCCTTCAAATGGTAAGTTATAGTAGTATATTACTGATCCTATTTTATTGCACTTTTGGTGGAGCAAAAGAATTCCCCTCTTGATGCTTAACCTATTCTAACAATACAAGTTGAATATGTTGCTCAATGCTTATTGCATCAAATTGCAATGCTGCTCAATGCTTATTGCATCATCAAGCACTGTTATCCAAATGCACCAATCTAAAAGTGTATATCTTATATCCTTAACTAAAATAATATCATCATATATATCCTACTTATTCAATATGCACTAGTAGTGACAAACAATGAAGATAAACCTAGCCTAGAATTTTGGGATGAGTATTGATGATTAAAAGCAACTCATCTAAGCCTTTTCCCAACTACATGGTGTTGGTGGCTACATGAATCTGCTTCCTCCACTCTGCTCTATTCAGGACTAAGTCGATACTCAAATTATAAATAGTTATATCTTTTTTAATTATTTATATCCATATTAGTTAGGTCTATCTCTACTTCTATCATTACCATGGATTGTTAAAAGATCACTCTTTCTAACTGAAGTATCTAAAGGTTTTCATTGTATATGTTCAAACCACCTTAATCAATTTTCTTTCATTTTATCTTCAATTGGAGCTACTCCTATCATTTCTCATATATGTTCAAACCACTTTAATCGATTTTCACATGGTTCGGCCTATACTATGCATCCTGAAGGTACTAATATGTACCATGACCTAAAGAAAAACTTTTAGTGGACTAGTATGAAATGGGACATAGCCCTTCATGTTGCTCAGTGCTTAGTATATATGTCAGCAGATAACCCTTCATGTTGCTCAGTGCTTAGTATGTCAGCAAGTGAAAGTTGAACATCAAAGACCCACTGGACCATTGCAGTCTTTTGATATTCCTCAGTGGAAATGGGAGCATATCACTATGGACTTTGTGACTGGCTTGCTAAGAACCCCTCTGGGTAGTGATGCTAAATGGGTGTTTAGGGATTGGTTGACCAAATCAGCCCATTTCTTACCATTTAGGATTAGATTATCTTTGGAGAGGTTGGTAGGCATGTACATAGAACAAATTGTGAGGTTGCATGGGGTTCCAGTGACTATTGTATCGATCAGGATAATAGGTTTATATCCCAGTTTTGAAAAAGTCTTCATAAAGCACTTAGTACCAAGTTGAGCTTTAGTACTACTTTTCACCCACAAATGGATGGACAATCAGAATGGACCATACATATCTTGGAGGATATGATGAGAACCTATATTATAGATTTGGATGGTGCAAGGGATAGTCATCTAGACTCAATTGAGTTTACTTATAATAATAGTTATCAAACAAGTATCCAAATGGCTCCTTATGAAACATTTTATGGAAGAAAATTCTGTTCTCCAATTTGTTGGGATGATATTGGTGAGCGAAAATTTCTGGGACCAAAGTTAGTGCAACAAACTATTAAGAAAATACAAGTAATTCGAAAACGTCTTCGCATAGCTCAGAGTAGAGAAAATAGTTATGCTGACAATAGAAGGAGGAAGCAAGAATTTTAGATCGGTGATCATGTATTCTTGAAGGTTTCTCCTATCAAGGGTGTGGTAGTGTTGCCCGTCACAGATTGGAACGTGACATTATGGATGCCCCGCCATAGGCTAGAACATGGTTATGGTAGTCTAGAGCTGAAAGCCATATAAATTGGATCCAATGTATGACTGGTTGAGTCTGAAGTAATTGAATGTGTGTTACATGAATGCATAATGGCATCTACATTTATTGGTTTGATAGTTTGGTTTTACAAAATCATATATTTATACCAAAAAGATTATATATTAACCTGCTATGTAAGAAGGTAAAATTTATGTAAGAAATTTTATGGAGCTGTTGAGCTCATTATATCCATTAAATTTTTTTTTACAGGTTAAGTTAATTAGTTGATGGGATGGGATGGAACGAAGTTGCAGCTATTGCAATTAATTAGATAGATATAAATTTTATTTTAATAATTTTTTTAATATTTTATAGGAAACAATGAACTTATGTTTATAATGTTAGTGGATGTTTACATAAGTTTTTTTTTATCATGATAATTGTTGTTTTCTCTTAATGATAAAGCTTTTATAGAATATAGTATGGATTGTTGATAGGCCTTGCAAGGTCTCTAGGGCTTGCCATAGGGTTCATGCGGCTATGCCACATGGCTGAATCAATAGTGGATTCAGAGCATGACACACAGTAGCATTGGAATATGATTTTAGTGTAAAAGGATAAATGCTCAACAATATGAGCCAATTGAAGCCCAATACAGTGGGAATGCTAATCTACCTCAAGGACTAGTATGACACGAAGGACAAGATACAATGTTAGAAAAATAATGATAAAGGGTTCCCTTCAAATAACAATGATTGAGTAACAGAAAACCAAAGACAAAAAATGATGCAATCCATCAGGGGTCATACAGACCAAACAAAAAGAATGACCATGATGAATTACACTAATTGCAAATCCCTCAAAAAGATAAGTACATCTAATTTATTTTATTTATTTTTAAAATTAGTTTTAAAATCTTAAACATAATAATAAATAAAATTTGCCTGACAAGTTAGTCCATCAAGCGGCTTAACAACCCAAAATTCAGACCACCTTAGACAAAAGATGATGATAAAGGTTGAACTTTCCTTTAAATGGCTAAAAGATAAAGACGACGGACAAGACAATAATAAGATAGTAGAACCATAATGACAAACCACTTAGTCACTCACAAATAAAAGTATGTATATAATTTATTTTGTTTAAATAATATTAAGAAATTAGATGGAATGATTATTTGGGCAATCTTATGGGCAGGCACAACACCCTTAGGCCATGCCTGTCGATTGGGCTATGGCTCACTCCCCAGGGCGGATTGGTCCAACATGATCCAATCCAACCCATTTGACACCTCTAAGTGGAATCTAATTTTTTCTCTCTTAAAGTTGGCAATTAGTATAGGTGAGATCATATGCAAGTCCAAATGGATTTAAATGTGGTAAAAAATCTATCAATTTGACTTTAATTTATTTATTAAATAGATCAAAAATTTAAATCCAAGCCTATTTTATTAAATAAGTAATCTAACCCAATTTTCATTAAATCAAAGGTTTATTTGGTTAGTGAAAATGACCTTTTATTTGAATAAAATTAGAATTCAATTTTAATTTTATCCAAAACTAAATTTACGTATTGGAGGATTTAAAATTTCAACTACTTTCTCAATATTACAAATTCATTTGAACCATTTTTTTTTATTATCAAAACAGGTCCACTATCCTCCAATGCACCCATCCACCAAACATCCCCTCCCCCCTCCCCCCCACCAAAATCTATCCCTTGTCTCACTTGATGCTCTCCCTTTCCCCCTTCTCACTTGGCATCCTCTCCAAACTCATTAGTTTCAATGCTAGCATAGTGAGCTAGTCTTTGTATAGGTATTTATGATCATTTCTCATTGGATTTTAGTAAGTTATGGACAAAACTATTAGGTATTTTCAATAAAATTATTTTTTATGATTACTTTGATTTTACAAATATTCCTTATAATTTTTAATACATTTTTAACTTATATTTGAAATTTGACTTACCAAAACTTTATCTTCATTTTTTATTCATGTGCAAATCAAGTGATGGATTTTGATTTTAATTCTAATGAAATTTAATTTTAATTCATATTTTAATGCCAAATTAGATGGCACCGACTCAAATTAAAGAGGCTAAATAATTCAAGCATTACTACTAATTTTTTGAGTGGTCAACTATTATAATTTGATAGAATTACCCCGATAGAGAGAGAGATGGCTAGCTAGCCCATTAAGGGGGTAAGGTTAAATGATGAGGTTCAAAGCTAGAATGGTTTCACCCTTTTGAAGTTCATCCATTATGGATGAGAAATGATGTGTTAAAGAAAAATATTGGAAGAAAGCTTATTCAATAGTAAAAATATGATTAAATTAGAAATTAAATATTTTTGTCCATTTTAGCTTTTTCTAATGATTTAATGCTCTAAATCAATAATTAACTATTGATTTATAATTAGTGTACACACACACACACACCACGGCACACTTTGTGACAAATTCTTTATTTTTTAAAAAACTATTTTTCTTTGGTATTTGCCTTTAGAATTGGCCCTCTAAAAATCCTGCAGCAATCTTTAAATAAAATATAGATAAACAATAAAAAACACTCTATTGTTCACTAATAAACAATTTTCTTAAAATAATGTTTAAACAATGTCCAAAAATTGAGTGAGAGCTTTGGATCTTAAAATATTTGAAGATCTAATCTGGCCATTTTCATGCTATAAAGGAAGGCTTCTAGTTTAGGAAGTTCGCTGTAGGAATTCTAACAAGAATTCTAGGGATTTATTAGTCTGGCAAGCAACGTTGAGTTATATGCTTGCAAGGGTGATTCCCAATGACTGCACCTAGCACCTCATGATTACTCCACACCAACCATGGTTCGAGTTTTCTTGATAGTATGGCTCACAGGTAATGAGCGGTACAATAGGGCTCTATCCCAAGTCATTGGTCTAACTACACAAGGACTTTACTTGATTGAAAATGGTTCATTTGGGATATGAATGTCCAAGCTAACCATGTTTCCAAAAGAAAAAAATTGCTTGAAAGATGTTTTTCTAATACAAACTAAAAGTTTAGTGGAAGAGTGAGAAGTGCCATATGAACAAGCTTTTTCTTGAAGATGATCAAAATGTCCTAGGGTGACAAGCTATAGGATAGAAGCTAAAAAAAAAAAAACCTACCACTACAAATAACTAGGGTCCATACCTTATTCATAGTGAACTGATTTAATTTCTCTTTTAAATATAAGAGGAATGTCAAAAAAAAAAAATATAAGACGAGATCGAGGGAAGGATTATGCAACGTATCCTTCTATAAAGTTTTAATCACGCATTCTATTTAATTATATACTTAATGTCATAACTTTCTCAAAAGTTATAATCCCACATCCTATTTATTTATTGCATATTTTAAACGAAGTTATAATCTCCTTGGATTTGGTCAGGAGAAAAGTTTTTCATATCTACAACACATGCTGATCATCTAGTGAGAGGCCATGGACATGTACATCACCATCTCATAATCAGTTAGATTTTGTCCTTATCTATTTTAATTTTAAATGCAGATCCTTATCTGCTATTTAAAAATATGGCACTTTGATAGTTGTTCAGGTTATAAATAGGCAAAAAGGTTTTATAATAGGATTCCTCATTTATGGTCAGACTTTTGAAGATTTTGTTTCCTTCATAGACAGATGCACTACACCTGTATTCAAATTTTGCTCCGTTTCTTTAACAAAACAAAACAAATAATTCACATGGAATGCTTAAGAAACTACATGGTAGTTGATGATGATGATATTTTAATAATTTTCATAAGGCAATTGTTATCACATACAAAATCGGTTAAGACTTTGAATTAGTGATAAACGTCTGATTATTTTAATTTGATGATCACAATATTACTTCTCAGCAGTAGGGAATTTTTTTTTTCTTGTCAATACAAAACCTGTATTCTAATCTCTGAAGCATGCTGTCATTCATACTCATTATTCCTTGGTTAGATTATTTTAATTTGATGATCACAATATTTCTTGTCAATACTCATTTGCAACCCGATGCTCTTCAAAATTATTTTAAAAATATCCACTTGTCAGAGCAACGCTCTACTCTCCATTATATGTCCTTGATTAATTTTTACAATATTAAGGCAGAGTATAAGTGGAAAATAAATATTATAACAAACTTTCATCATTGTACTTCCCTTTCATGCAACATAAAAAAAAATACAAGGCCATAATATTATAAACCTAATTTCCTTCATGACCTAAATCCATGAGCTTGAGTTGATGCACATACATTAATTTTGATGAGAGTTTCTGAGTATTTGATCAGATCCTCCAAGGTCGCTGAAGACATATTCCAGGCTCCGCTAGAAAGAACTCATAGCGAAGCTGGAGGTGCCTACCGTGTGGTTTAGGTGGTGGTTAAAGAAGATGGTGCCACCTATGGAGACGGCGAGCAAGTTGAAGAAGTGGTTAGCTGTTGTAGGTGTTGGGATTGTTTCCAACTCAGATTATTTTGGGAAGAGAAATCAAAGTAGAAGAAGGGTTTTCTCTCGAAAAGAAAATAGTTCTATTACGTTTCATTAAGCACATCACCATATAAATATTGTTTCTTGTTTCTACGGATAAGCATAATCCTCTTATGATCTTATCCATCTAAGGCTATCCCACCAAAAATAAAAAGATAGGCTCATTATTTAAAAGCCCAACTCAGACTAAATAAAATAAAATAAAATACTAAAAACTAACAACCATTATATTTTAACACTCCCCTTTAATGGTTGTTCTTGGATACCCATGAGATCTCTAAATTGTATGAATTTCTCCTTGGGTAGTGCCTTGGTGAAGATATCTGCAATTTGATCTTCAGTCTTCGCATACTTGACTTCAATTTCTTTTTCTTCTACCATATCTCTAATGAAATGGTACTTGATTTTGATATGCTTGGTGCGGATGTGATATATAGGATTCTTTATCATAGAAATAGTAGATTTGTTGTCACATAGCAGAGTAGTAGCTTCTTCTTGCTTTTCACCCATATCTTCAAGTATTCTTCTCAACCAAATTATTTGTTATGCTGCCAAAGTTGTTGAAACATATTCTGCTTCAGAAGAAGATAATGCCACTGTATCTTGCTTCTTGGATGCCCAAGATATGATACCTGATCCATAAAAGAATGCATATCCTGATGTACTTTTCATGTCATCAATACTTCCAGCCCAATCACTATCACAAAACCCAAATAACTTCACAATATCATCCTTGTTTCTGTCATACATGATCCCATAATCTTTAGTACCTTTGATGTATCTCAAGACTCTTTTTGCTTGTCCAAAGTGAATATTACTTGGCTTTTGCATAAATCTGGAAAGTAAACTTGATGCAAACATAATATCTGGTCTTGTAATTGTTAGATATAAGCTTCCAATAATGCTTCTGTATAATTGTGCATTGGCTTTACCACTTTCATCTTCTTTCATCAACTTATCATTTACCACAAAAGGTGTTTCACACTATTGCAATTTTCCATATTAAATTTCTTGAGAATGCCTTCTATATACTTCTTTTGACTGATAAATATACCATCTTTTCTTTGACTTATTTCAATTCCCAAAAAATAATGAAGCAAACCTATATCATTCATTTCATATCTTCTCATCATATCTTTTTTGAAAGTCAAGATCATATTCTCATTGTTACCAGTAATAATTAAATCATCAACATAAAGAGAGATAATGAGAATATTATTACCTTGCTTCTTCACATAAAGTGTTGGTTCACTTGGACTTTTTAGAAAACCTTTTTCATTGAAGTATGTGTCAATTTGAGAGTACCATGCTCTGGGTGCTTGCTTCAGCCCATATAATGCTTTCTTCAACTTGTATACCTTATTTTCTTGACCTTTGATGATGAAGCCCTGAGGTTGTTCAACATAAATTTCTTCTTCTAATACTCCATTCAAGAATGCAGACTTTACATCTAGTTGATGTAGTTTCTAACTTTTATGAGCTGCTATAGAAATAAGAGTTCTAATTGTATCATGTCTAACAACAGGTGCAAAAGTTTCTTGATAATCAACACCAGGTAATTGAGAGTATCCCTTTGCTACTAATCTTGCTTTGTGTCTTTGAATAGTGCCATCTAGATTGTGTTTTATTTTGTAGATCCACTTCAAGCCAATGACTTCCTTATCACTTGGTTTCTTCACTAATTCTCAAGTTTTGTTCTTCTCAATCATATTGATTTCTTCCTGCATTGCTTTGTTCCACACTTCTTTATGCATAGCATTTTTATAAGATTCAGGCTCAATCATGCAGAAATTACAAGAAGCATAAATGTCACTTAACCTTCTCATTTTTATAGGAGTAGAACTTGAAGATGGACTTGAACTTGAAGTAGTTTGTGATGAACCTTCAACCTTATTTTCTTCATTTTGAGCATCATGAATTTCTTCATCTAGAGAAATAATATTTTCTTCAACTTTCTTTTGCTTACAATCCCAAGCAACTTTTTCATTGAAAATAATATATGTTCTTATGATCACTTAATTTTGCTTCAAGCTGAAAAGTCTGTAACCTTTTGATTTAGAACTGTATCCAACAAAGATACATTTTTCACTAACTTCATCAAGTTTATGCCTCCTTTCCTTTGGAATATGTGCATAGCATACACATCTAAAGATTTTGAAATGCTTTACTGAAGGCTTTCTACCATACCAGGCTTCAAATGGTGTCTTATTTTGAAGAGCTTTTATTGGACATCTATTCATCAGATAAACTGTTGTATTCACTGCTTCTGCCCAATAAGAATTTGGAAGGCCTTTGTCTTTGAGCATAGATCTAGACATCTCAACAATAGTACGAGCTAACAGTTAATTGTCTTTGTATACCATCATCTTCAAAAATTTCTCAAATTCATTTGAATTGTATTCACCACCTCTATCACTTCTCAGCACTTTGATATAATGCCCACTTTGTCATTCTACAAGATTTTTAAACTTCTTAAAGATAAGAAATGTTTCTGATTTATGTCTTATAAAATATACCCATGTCATCTTTGAATAGTCATCAATAAAAATAATAAAGTAGATGTTACCTGCATGAGAAGGAGTTTTCATAGGTCCACATATGTCAGTATGAATAAGCTCCAATGGTGCTTTGGCTCTCCATACATGCTCTTTTGGAAATGCCTCTCTAGGTTATTCCTTGTCATGTATTGCTGGTAGACCATACACATATTCTTTGATATAAACTTCTCAAACTTTAAAAATTCAAGTACCCAAACCTTTTGTGCCATAACCATGACTCATCATTTACCTCCATCTTCCATGCAGCATCCTTTGCATAGTGCAAAATAAGAGGAAAACTTCTATTTTTCTCATCTTGATATTTGCCATAAGTTGCTTTTTCATCCCTCTGTCATATAACTTGCAAACATTATTTTCAAAGTGTACCATATGCCCATGCTCAATCAGCTATCCAACACTCAAGAGATTTTGCTTCAAATCTGGAACAAGTAAAACATCATGAATGAATTTTCTTCCTTTCTTGGTATTGATTTCAATTGTGCCTTTGCCTCTTGCTTGGATTATTGCATCATTTCCCATCTTCACTTGTGAAATTGAAGAACTGTCAATGTCCACAAAAATAGACTTGTCTTCTGTCATGTGATTGCTGCAACCACTGTCAAGATACCACATATTATTACTTTGCTCTTCTACAGTTTGACATGCATATAGTGTGCTTTGCTGACCTTCATTTTTTCTGAGAAGTGTGCTTGTTCATTTGCTTTGTATCTGCACTCTTTTTGAACATGTCCAAACTTTTTGCAATTATAACATTGGGGTTTCCCCTAAACCAACAATCTTTTTCAGCATGAGAAAACCTTTTACATTATTGCACCTTTGTTGAGTACTTTCATCATATTGTCTTTTTGAAAAATTTTTCTTTGCATTTCTCTTCCTTCCTTTCATATTTCTTCCTCTTCCCCTACTCTGGTTTTCACCTCTGAATGACTCTCTTTTGACTGGAGCATGACTCGATGATTCTTTTTAAGAATTTTTATCAACCACTTTGAGTTTAGATTGAAAGGCACTTTCAATTGATGATTATTTATGCCTAAACAATCTTTGCTCATGAGCTTCAAGAGATCCCATTAATTCATGAACACTTAATTCAGAAAGATCTTTAGATTCATCAACAATTGCAACTATTGTATCAAATTTTGGAGATAAACTAGCCAAGATTTCTCACATATTCTTCGCTCGGTGATGGTTTCACCATAGCTCTTCATTTGATTAACAGTCTTTGTAATTTTGGAGAAGTAATCCTTCAATTTTTTATTTTCTTGCATTCTCAAATTATCTAACTCTCTTCTTAGAGTTTGAAGTTTGATAGCTCTTACCTTTATGTTGCCTTGAAATTCCTCCTGCAAGATATCCCATGCCTCCTTTGATTTGGTGGCTCTAATAATTCTAAGAAAAATTTCTCTTGTTGGATAAAGAACAGGGCTTTGGCATCCTTCTTTTTGTAGTCCTTCAGTTGCTCCTTCTATTATTTGTTGGATTAATGGGTCTTCGTACCCATTCTCAACTAGATCCCATACTTCTTGTGAAATAAAAAGGGTCTTCATCTTAATGCTCCAATAATCATAATTTTTTCCATCAAAAATAGGAATAGAAGGTTGGTGGATATTCATTCCAATATTGCTTGGGGTTGCCATAAATTTTTTTTGTAGCAATTTTTTCTTCACTATTTCTTTGTTGATACCTCGTAGGATAGACAACAGATCTTTAGCCTTCACGTTCACCTACCAAGGCTTTTCTTTCCTTTTCAACCTTACTTTGCCTGTTCCTTGGAAACCTGACTTTATTTGCCGTTCTCGGTTTCAATGCTGTGGAGAATGACTAGTGCATCAGCCCCGTGAGCAAAAACACATGCAATAGGCTCCAAAAGAAAATTTCTGGAACCAAGAAGTCAACAACCTAGGCGGGTCAAAACTCCTTTCACCCTTTTTTTTTATTATTGCTTTGAGGAGGCCCAAATCTTTAGAGGTGGTGTACGGGTCTTGAGATGAGGACTTCCCAAAAAAAAAAGAGGCAGCATTTTTAAGAAACCCCTTGACCGGCCTTGGAGAAATGGAAGAAGATGAGCCTTCTTGTTTGTGGAATCTTGGCAATGACTTTTTCTCGATGGTTCTTGATCGTCGATCGTGAAGATGCGGACGAGCGAGAAAGAAACTGGAAAGGTCGTGAATCCTTTGTTTAGATTTTTTCACGACTTTGCTTTGGATCTGATGGAATCGGGGAGCCAGGCTTGGGATTGTTTCCAACTCAGATTATTTTGGGAAGAGAAATCAAAGTAGAAGAAGTTTCTCTCGAGAAGAAAATAGTTCTATTATGTTTCATTAACCACATCACCATATAAATATTTTTTCTTGTTTCTACGGATAAGCATAATCCTCTTATGATCTTATCCATCTAAGGCTATCCCACCAAAAGATAAAAAGATAGGCTCATTATTTAAAAGCCAACTCATACTAAATAAAATAAAATAAAATACTAAAAACTAACAACCATTATATTTTAACAGTAGGATGGAGTAATAGTTTCTATGACTTGTCCTCCAGTGCGATCTCGAGCTTCCAAAGCAATAACGTGTACCAACTTTCACCATAACATGAAGCTAGAGGGTAGCCTGATCAGTGCTTTCCTCCAATGCAGGACTCCACAGCAAGGTGATCTCGACCATCTAGCGATAATGAGGCTACAGTGTAGCCACCATGGATGACAGCTTTGGTTTTGGTTTTCTCATCGGAAGATATGAGGATGAGGAGGAGAAGTGAAGGCGGACTATTTCCAATGGCAGCTTCATCCCTTCTCCATGGCCTTTTATAGAGGCCGGTGCCTTTCTAGAGCCTTCGGTCTGTCCTATTTAATTATGTTTCTCTCGAATCTTCTCATCCCGCGTCCCATTTATTTTCTCTTTCCCAAACGTTTTAATCCCCAGTCGCATTTAATTTGGTAACGGTTGTTTGGAACGTTGTAGTCCGATGCAGATTTATAACGCATTTTTTGCGACTGTTCTCGTCCGCGTCGATATTTATGATGGTTGTTTCTCGAGTTTTCAGGTTGCCGCTCTAATTTATCGTCCTTAACTATTTCAATGGGACTACAAACTTATCGCCTGCAGTTTTTTAGTTTCGGTAAAATAAATTTTAGGAGCAAATTTAAAATGTATCTTTCCCGATTGTTCTTGTGGGAGTCAAAATTTTAGAAGATTGTTTCTTGAGTTTCCAGTTCCGCTTCAATTTGTCATACTTCAGCATTCTGATGGGCGTCGAAGATTACCACTTCTAATTTTTTCGTTTGGTTAAAATATATAACCACATTTCTCAAGTATTTTAATTCTTTAATTAAAAATTAAATAATTAATTTTAATAACCTGCTCAAATATTATTAAATTAAAATGAGAGACACATTCACAAGTAGAATTCTTTATTGAAAAATAAAATTAAATATATAAAATTAAATATTTATAATACAAACTAGTAGCACATAATTACAAAAAGAGTAGCAGATACATATAGCACTCATAAAATACAGCAAAATCTATAAATATCAACGCCGATCAATTGGAGGAAGGGTCATTTGGAGCTAGAGGTAGACTGTGAACTATGTCGACTACGACATTTGCATAACCAACTGGCGCATCTTCTGCAACAGCTACTCATAATTATCGAGCTCCCATCGGTGTTTCCAATGAATGTTTGAGATCTCGATCATCATATCCGATCTCATACGTTCCGCGATGGAATGCTCAATATCCGCATAGTCACCGGTATCACCCTGATTGGAAGAAGAGGAATCACATCAACTGAAGAATGCAGAAGCTTTGGTGCCTAGACCGTAGACTCTATGATCATTTGGTTATGCGCCAACAGCCTCTAAGAAGATGCGGCCGTCTCCTACGGTGAATGATCAGGCGTGAACCATCCCTCCATAAATGGTTGTATGGTTTGAGAGGTCTGAGATAACATCTCGTCCACACATGCCTACAACGAATACATATCAAATATAGTGTAACTCATATCGGATGTATAAATATATTAATAAATATATTGTAATGACCCAGGCCTTAGGCCCGCAACACCCATGAACCCATTTCATTATAAGAAAGCAAGAAGGACAAAGTCCACACCAACTTAGACCACCACAGTTCAAAATGGATCCCTTTGATATTTTATTCTGTCTTGCTTTACTATAAAAAATCACTCACCCTCCTTTAAATCTCTCGATGTGGGATAATTCATGGGCATCACAATCTACCCCCCTTAAAAGGAATGTTCTCGTCGCCAAGGCAACCATAGGTAGGCACACTTTAGAGGTGGCCCCTACAGGTTCAAGAGGTAGCTCCCATCCATCCCATGGATGTAGCACTTTGCCCTGTGTGGCACTTAGTTCTTGCACTTTCGGCTGATGCATGGCTCTAATACCATATTATAATGAAACGAATCCGTACAGCGGGCCTGGGTCATTACACACATCATATTTTCAATGATTTACTTACTCCAATACGTTGGAAAGTGATTGTCGACTTAAGACCCATCTTTTCTCATGTGGGTCACCTTGAATAGCTGCCAATGCCCTGAATCGATGTCTTCCTTTAGTCTTAAAAAATAATATTTCAAATTTGTAGTTATGCTCATTTAAAAAAAATTATCATTATTATGTATACAAAATAAATAATTTATTATACTTACTAGATAACGTCGATGCCCTCAATCAAAATGGATCCCACTGTGTAGCGGAAAGACTAGTGCCCGAACCCACCTTTTTTGGATCAGTGGTTCGAGTTAGCTATGGCACCTCTTATGCCACTCAAGATCCACCCACTTCTATGCTAGTCATTCCATATTGAATTAGAGATATGAAGGCGTTTTGATTACCTTCACCAGTGACATAAATTATCAGAGTATCGACAACGAGCAAGTGAAGTCCAAGCCCTTCTAACAAAAGGAGTTAGGACTGGATCCCACTCAAATTCTTTATATAAGCAAAAAAATTATGAATATAAAGAAAGTAACAAATAAATAAAACACATAAATAAATAAAACCTTGTACGTATAATTCTATATCAAAATTGAAATAGAAATTAAAAATCTAAATATGTTTATAATAATAAATGTAGCTAGCTACTATAATAAATGAATAAGTTTTAAATTGTATTAACATAAGGGTAACTATAAGTTACGTACCTAAAACTCTGCCTAATAAAACTCCCTCACCTTCATGCTATAGATTCTAACAGATGGCGCATAACACTATTTTCTTCTTCATATTTTGCATGACATCTCATATCTGAAGCTGTAACCTCTGATTGATACATTCTTTGCAACCATGGTACAATGAAAAGTAATGCATTTTTTATAAAGACATAGGTCTCATTCTAGTTGAACTTCTCCTTGTCATAAACCGAGGTTTATCACAAACTTTATAAAACTCTAAATCTACATCTACATAAATCTGCATCTACACCCCAATAAAGCAAGCAATTATTCTTACAGCAGTCAATCTTCTGAACAGGTAAGTCAAGCCCATGCAATAATTTTTTATTTTATAAAATGTATCAGTCATAACATTATCAGATGGCAATACCTCTTTCATTAATTTGATAACTAAATCAAATGGCACTTCAGATAAGTGATGTTCAACCTTAATGTTCAGCAACTGAGCTGCTACACATAGTTGCGAATGAGTTCACACTTAGGCCATAATTGTTCATTTGTAGCACCTAGCATGTTATAAAAATGTTGGCTTTCTGATTTGATTCTCCATAAAAGTGCCCTAAATTTAAGCCCAAACCCTCTGCATCCATCATCATTTCTTTATATTGATTTAAGTTGTCATATTAATTATAATTTTAAGCTCCCATGTCATAATTTTCAGCTGCCACAATGTAATTCTCTACTGTTTCATAAACTATATGTATCTTCTACTTGCTTGATTCTTTCCTAACCTCAATTTCTCCCTGGCAGTACCAATTGTAGTAACCGAGCAGTAAACCCTTTTCTACAAAGATGAATTTTAACTATTTCAACATCCCTATAAGCTTTATCCTAACACTTTCTCATATTATACATACATCTAATTCTGGATCCATCCATCCACTCTACTTGACTACATGCAAATGCAATAAATTCTTCTAATTTATTAACAAATTTAGGATTAAAAAATTTATTCTTAACCCTTTGATACATCCATGAGAGATCAACATTTATTTTGAAATAATTATGTATGACCTAAAAAAATATATTTTAAATAAAATAATGGGTCAGCAATATTGATAATAATATAGGAATAATATTTAATAATTCATCAATACAAGTAACAAACAACTAGTATAGCATATCGCATTAATTTTTAAATTGTAATATTGCTATGCAATAGTGAACTAATATATCATTCCTAGTGCATTACATGGAATTCATTTGAGAAAAATCAATGCTAAATATCGATTGTTAAAAAATTTTCAACATTTTTTAACATCATACAACATATTAAGTAGAAATAATTAACTTAAATAATCAACAATTAATATTTAACATTGCATATAATTAACATAGAAATAACACATTTTAATATCATAAAATTTATATCAAATATACAATATAAAATTATTTATAATGTACATGATACCTCTTATCAGATGTGGCCGAGAGAAATGAAAGGGGGAGAGAGGGGGGCCCAGGCCAAGGGGGTGGGGGGCCATGTGAGGCCGGGGGGGTGAAGGGAGGGGGGGCCTAGCAGGGTTGGGGGCCGACAGGGGAGGCAGGGAGCCAAGGAGAAATGAAAGAGCAGGGCCAAGAAGGCGGCCAGAACTAGGGTCCTGGCATGCGGCCCAAGGGGATGGGAGCATCACTAATTTTGTTCATGGCTAATTCTTTGCTAATTTATTGCTAAATTTTTTGATATCGCTGTTTTGTCGCTATTTAGCGATGCATATTTATGGCATCACTAATGGGCATCGCTAAAACCAAAATTCTTGTTGTGTATTAAAAGATTTGATATATTAACTCTCTAGTCAAAATTACAAATCTATTCTAATTGATATGAGTTGATCTAATCTGGACTACCAGCATGGACAAAAGAGAATATGGCAGCTCGATTGGATAGCCATGACACTGCGAGATAGGTAGGTAGTAATGCATGATGCCATGTACCTTTCTTAGTTGATTAGCCCACTTTCTTTCCCTAAAGGAGTTTTGAGCTTTATGGGGCATCAAGCTCTACGGGGGTAATGTGTGATACCGCTCATTTTTCTTAGTTGGTTGGCCCACTTCCTTTCACCAAAGTTCCGAACTTTATGGGGCACTATCCTTATCTGAAGCATCAAGTCAATTCATATGAAGATTTAGCTGATTGACTTAGGAAAGATCTTTTTTTGCTTTATCTATCATACCCGCCAGCTCTACACCTTACAGGTAATCTTTAGAACTTGGAGTCATCATCTAAGGAGCCCTGGAACTCTTTTCTCCTTTGTATCAGTTGACTTGAAAGAGTTTCCCTTGATGCTTTTCTTTAAGATAGAGAAGCCAAACTATCATCACGAAGAACATTAAAGGTTTTCCTCAAAGTCTCCCTTAATGCTTTCTTTTTGGAGCAAGAAACCAAGCTAGTGGTATGGAGCACATTATTTGGTCGATCTAAGCAATCCTCCTTAGTTGACAAATGAAAGTCTAATTTTAACGTCAAAAGATTGGTACAATCTTTAGGAATGCTGAAAAAAAAGTACTTAACTACATTGGAAAATTTTAAAAATTTTCACCAACAAAATTAACTTTTAGTTTAACCATGAATAGTGTTAAGCCATTCTCTTGATAAAATATTTTAATTCACAATGCTAATAGGGTGATTACTAATTGTCTTGGTCTACATCCCATATGGTAGTTCGGGTCTACTTAAGAATGGTCCATGATGAAGAATGAGAAAGAAGGAAAAGTGGCACTTTTGCCAATAGCGAGGGACCTCTTCTCAAAGATTATATATCATTATGGATGGACTCACCATGACTAAGTTCGTTACCTTCAAGATAGCAGCTATGGGCCTAAGACCAAGTAGAAGAAGAGATGTTGATAGACTTTTTAGGTAGTCCCCATTTTTATGTTAACTATATTTCTCAAATTTTTGGTTATGGATCTTATTTAACTTTAAAATGTATGGCCTATGTCCTATTTAATTCTATGATATTTAGTTCTCAAGTATTCTAATATTGTGATTTCTTTTAAATTAAGTGAAATACTTCTGTTGGAATCATTTTTGTTTGGATTTAGTTACATGGAGTTTAGCAAGCAACATACCATTGTATGTGTTGAGGGAAACTTGAATATATTATAAAAAGACACCGTTCATTTCTATTGTGAAATAAAGCAAAATTGGTTTTGAGAATTAGTTGAGGAAAATCCAAAGCTTCTATCGAATTACTAAATTCGTATACCTACAAAAGCTCCTCATGGAGGAATTCTCCATCGAGAAAGGCCATTAAAATTATGAAAAATAAATAAATAAATGAATAAGGCCATCTTTCAGTCCAAAATCTAACAAAGTTGTTCCTTTTCTAAACGTACCCTTAAAAATATATATATATTTTTATTACTTTTCATGTCTCCTAGGGAGACTCTTCTTAAATACACATGCTGGTCTCATTCTTACCTCTGCGAGGACCAACTCTAATATCCCTCCGAAACACCAAATTAGATGTGGATCATATTGATAATGAAGAAGGAAGCTATCATATGAAATGGCTTATGGTTAGCGGATTTTTTTTTTGTTGATTGGAACAAGGGAGATGAGCTCCCCAATTTATTAATAGTAGAAATATATACAATGAATTACAAGAGTAAAGAGAGAAGATCTCAAAATAAGTTTTCAAAAGAGATTGTAATACCATAAAACTAATCTTATATTGAATAAAAGAATAAAGTACTTATAACTTAAGTTCATCTGCTATCGATTAACTTTCACTCGAATTTTTAGGACCATGTAGTTTCGACTCACTAATAGGTTAATTGGACCAATAGGTGAGCTTGAGGATTACAAATGGTATCAAAGCTGACCGAGTATGCAGAAGTTGATGGGCATAAGAAAAAAAGCAGCCCAAAAGATGATAGTAGAGTCTCGCCATGGCATGGAGTCATCCTTACAACACCAACAATCTGTCTCGAGATAGATTTTGGCTAACTTATGGCATGCGATAAGAATGTCGCATTTTGATAGGGCGATTGTAATACCTTAAAACTCATCCCCACATCGGATGGAAAAGAAAAGTTTAAAAACTTTATAACTCATGTTCACTTACTATCAATTAACTTTCATTTAGTTTTTAAAACCACGTGATTTTAGCCCACTAATAGATTAATTGAACCAATAGGTGAGCTTGAGGTGTTATAAAGACCTAGCAAAGATTTAAGATTACAATGAGTTCTCCCACTTTACCAATAGAAATGCAGCTCCAAAAGTTAAAAGAAAATAAGTTCTTGTGAATAATGATAGATATATATGGGGGCCGCTATGGAAGTAAAACTTTAATATTTTTTCTTTCTAAATGCCACCAGGTAGTAAGGATTGACTGATCCCAAGCAAGTTTTCAAAATTGAGGAATATGATTTTTCTTTTAGACACTCCATAAATCTTGGAGATTCCTAAGTTTTGAAGTGATATGAAAGCGCTTATATAACTGGGACACCGCCTCAATGGGATTGTTGCAGAACAAACAACTTAAATTAACTGTTCATCCTTTCTTGGCTAGAATCTCGTATGTGAAGTCTATTACAAAAGGCTAAACGCAAAGATCTTACGTCCTCCATGGACGATGATAGTGGAGAGAACGAGGTTAAGGCAAAGTATCGATAGAAAATAAATATTATAACAAACTTGCATCGGTGGCAAAGCTTAAATTGTAGTTCCCTTTCAAACTGCATGACATCTTTTACAAGGCTATAATCCATGACATAACCCTGATTTGCTTGATGACCTAAATCCATGAGCTTCAATTGATCTGCAGACACTAACCTTAGATGAGAGTTTCTAGTTGCAATCGATCTTCCAAAGTCAGCAAAGACAGCCATGACATTCCTCTCCGCATCAAATTAACCACTTCAAGCCAAGAATTCTGGCTCCGCTCCAAAGAACTCATAGCAAAGCTGGAGGTGCCGTGTGGTCGCGGTGGTAGTAAACGAAAAAATTGCCACCTACGAAGTTGCCGAACATGACGGAGATGTCGTTCTTCTAGCAAGTTGACCTCCACTGTCCGGCGACAAAGAGGCTTGTTGAGCCCTCGACCGCAAGGAACTTAGGTTTGGGTGGTGTTGCCGCTGAAATCCGTCCTCCGGCTCGGGCACGATCGGGCTGCAGCGCGGGCTCCCTCCGGGGTGGACCTGCAAGACAGTCCTCACGCGAGAGGCATTGGGGGTGGCCCTCTGCGGAAGACCCTCCGACGCCCAAGTCAGTGGAGACCAGCAGTCAACAAATATGGGGAGAAGGATCTCCCAGGAAGAGTTCCTCCGAGCTCTCGTGGGAGCTTTCATGGCGGAGTGTGAGAACAGCGAATAAAAAATGGGCATAGAATGGCCGTACCTGAGAGGCTTGAGGGTGGCAATATTTATAGGCGGTCACCTGACTTCTTGGACGTGCTCTGGATGAGGTCTGAAAGTTGTTGGGATTCGAAACGGATTCGAATCAGGTTGTTACAGGGCCGGTAGGATCCGTATCTGATTAGTTAGAGGATCAACGGCTGGGAGGTGGGGAGAGCTGGCCGATGGCTCGAGACTCAGTGGCTGCGTGGTCCCTAGGCCACTATTGTAGGTCCTAGGCCACGTTTTGGCATGATTCCTTGTTTGGAATCTTATTCTGTTACAGTAAATTTGAACTCTCCCGTGCCAGATTCCGCAGAGGTGTTGTGGTTCAGTCATCATGGCTGGCGGAGGCTCGGCGGAGGTAGGTGCCGAGGCATAAAGGGGGAACGTGGCAGCCATAAATGCCTTAATGCAGGGAAGAAAATAAGGCATTGAATGCCTTAAAGTAGGTGGATATATGTGGCCTTTATGAGGTCATAAATGCCTTGATGCAAAAGACATAGCGTGGTTGCAGAGGCCGAGGTATGTTGGCCGAGCTATGCTGAAGCTGGCCGAGGCTGAGGCTGGCTGAGCTATGATGGCCGAGCTATGTTGGTCGAGCTATGCTGAAGCTGGCTAAGGCTGAGGCTGGCCGAGCTATGATGGCCGAGCTATGTTGGCCGAGCTATGCTGGCCGAGCTATATTTGCCGAGGCATGTTGGCCGAGCTATGCTGGCTGAGGCTGAGGCTGGCCGAGCTATGGTGGCCGAGCTATGGTGGCCGAGCTATGCTGAAGCTGGCTGAGGCTGAGGCTGGCCGAGCTATGCTGGCCGAGCTATGTTGGCCGAGTCATGTTGGAGCTGGCTATGCTGAGGCTGGCCGAGCTATGCTGGCCGAGCTATATTTGCCGAATTATATTTTCCGAGGCATGTTGGCCGAACTATATTTGCCGAGGCATATTGGCCGAACTATATTTGCCGAGGCATATTGGCCAAACTATATTTGCCGAGGCATATTGGCCGAAGTAGCTTTCTCCTCTCTTTTTATTCCATGAAATGCTGACTAAGTCATTATGACCGTTTCTGCACCATTAAATGCTTTGGTTTATTGATTTGATGGATATTAATGAGGGGGCCCTTGGGAGAACCCACGCACATGATGTGGCCCCTTTTTTTCCTCTTGTTCTCTTTCTTCATTATGAGGAGACTCTTTTTTCTAGAATGTCGCACCAGTAGGCCAGCTGGCAAGCAGGGCATTTAGACTGGGCGTGACCCAATCGCTGATGTGAGCGGTCAACAATGCAATGACGATTTTACCCCTCATCACATGCCCCCCACTCCCTAGTCCGAAGTGTAATTTCGGATATAGGGAGTAGAATTCTGGAGCAATCTTATTTAGGGGACGTGTCATTCGTCCTCTGTAGAGGAAGTGTTTATCTTTGTGTAGGTTAGAGAAAAGCCTGGGCGGCCCTCTTGCTGAAGTAAAATAAGGTGCTTTAGTTGCACTAAAGTGTCCGAGAAATTATCCGGTTGGGACGAAGCTTTAGTGTTGTACCACTCGGATTGGCCGAGGCTGCAGAAATATATCACTCAGTCTTCGGCCGAGGCTTTTGATAATAAGAGATGCACTCCGGCTCTGGCCGAGGCTTTTGAAGATCAGTAAGAAATTCCCTCCAGCTTTAGCCGAGGGTTCCGACATGTCACTCGGTCTTGGCCGAGGTTTCTGTTAATAGGTGATGCCCTTCGGCTCTGGCCGAGGCTTTTGATGATAAGAGATGCACTCCGGCTCTGCCGGGGCTTTTGATAATGAGAGATGCACTCCGGCTCTGGCCGGGGCTTTCGGTAATAAGAGATGCACTCCGGCTCTGGCCGGGGCTTCCGATAATGAGAGATGCACTCCAGCTTTGGCCGGGGCTTACGCACTTCGGCTCTAGCCGGGGCTTCCAATAATGAGAGATGCACTCCGGCTCTGGCCGGGGCTTTTGATAATAAGAGATGCACTCCGGCTCTGGCCGGGGCTTCCGATAATGAGATATGCACTCCAGCTCTGGCCGGGGCTTACGCACTTCGGCTCTGGCCGGGGCTTCCAATAATGAGAGATGCACTCCGGCTCTGGCCGGGGCTTCCGATAATGAGATATGCACTCCGGCTCTGGCCGGGGCTTACGCACTTCGGCTCTGGCCGGGGCTTCCAATAATGAGAGATGCACTCCGGCTTTGGCCGGGGCTTACGCACTTCGGCTCTAGCCGGGGCTTCCAATAATGAGAGATGCACTCCGGCTCTGGCCGGGGCTTTTGATAATAAGAGATGCACTCCGGCTCTGGCCGGGGCTTCCGATAATGAGATATGCACTCCGGCTCTGGCCGGGGCTTACGCACTTCGGCTATGGCCGGGGCTTCCAATAATGAGAGATGCACTCGGCTCTGGCCGGGGCTTCGATAATGAGATATGCACTCCGGCTCTGGCGGGGCTTATGCACTTTGGCTCTGGCCGGGGCTTCCAATAATGAGAGATGCACTCCAGCTCTGACCGGGGCTTTTAATAATAAGAGATGCACTCCGGCTCTGACTGGGGCTTCCAATAATGAGATATGCACTCCGGCTCTGGCCGGGGCTTACGCACTTCGGCTCTGGCCGGGGCTTCCAATAATGAGAGATGCACTCCGGCTCTGACCGGGGCTTTTAATAATAAGAGATGCACTCCGGCTCTGACCGGGGCTTCCAATAATGAGAGATGCACTCCGGCTCTGGCCGGGGCTTACGCACTTCGGCTCTGGCCGGGGCTTCCAATAATGAGATATGCACTCCGGCTCTGGCCGGGGCTTACGCACTTCGGCTCTGGCCGGGGCTTCCAATAATGAGAGATGCACTCCGGCTCTGACCGGGGCTTTTAATAATAAGAGATGCACTCCGGCTCTGACCGGGGCTTCCAATAATGAGATATGCACTCCGGCTCTGGCCGGGGCTTACGTACTTCGGCTCTGGCCGGGCTTCCAATAATGAGAGATGCACTCCGGCTCTGACCGGGGCTTTTAATAATAAGAGATGCACTCCGGCTCTGCCGGGGCTTCCAATAATAAGAGATGCACTCCGGCTCTGGCCGGGCTTACGCACTTCGGCTCTGGCCGGGGCTTCCAATAATGAGAGATGCACTCCGGCTCTGGCCGGGGCTTTCGGTAATAAGAGGTGCACTCCGGCTCTGGCCGGGGCTTCCGATAATGAGATATGCACTCCGGCTCTGGCCGGGGCTTTGGATGATAAGAGATGCACTCCGGCTCTGGCCGGGGCTTTTTATGACCTGCTTCTCATTGTGACTTTCAAGGAGAGTTATAAAAATTTTGCATGCCTTAAAAACTAACTTAATTCAATGAATAAAAATGGGTCTAGAAAGAGCGTACTTTTATGGATGAATTTATTACTCGGTTGTTGCCGAGCCTTCAGAAATATATCACTCGGTCTTTTGCCGATGCTCTGGAAATTTATTACTCTGTTGTTGCCGAGCCTTCCCAAGATGCTACTCGGTTATAACCGAGGCTTTAAATAATAAAATACTCGATGTTGCCGAGCCTTCCAGGATGCCACTCGGTTGTAACCGAGGCTTCAAATAATAAAATACTCGGTGTTGCCGAGCCTTCCAAGATGCCACTCGGTTGTAACCGAGGCTTTAAATAATAAAATACTCGGTATTGCCGAGCCTTCCAAGATGCCACTCGATTGTAACCGAGGCTTCAAATAATAAATACTCGGTGTTGCCGAGCCTTCCAAAATGCTACTTGGTTGTAACCGAGGCTTTCAAATAAAATACTCGGTGTTGCCGAGCCTTCCAAGGTGCTACTCGGTTGTAACCGAGGCTTCAAATAATAAAATACTCGGTATTGCCGAGCCTTCCAAGATGCTACTCGGTTGTAACCGAGGCTTCCAATATTAATTGCTACTCGGTTGTGACCGAGGCTTCAAATAATAATAAATTACTCGGTGTTGCCGAGCCTTCACGATTACATTTTACTTGGCGCTGCTAAGGTTCGGAGACCATTACTCGGTTGTAGCCGAGCCTTCAAGATTATATTTTACTTGGCGCTGCCAAGGTTCGAGATTTATTGCTCGGCCCAGCCGAGGATTTATACGACCTGCTTCTTATTGCAGCTTTCAAGGAGAGTTATAAGAATTTTACAGGCCTTTTAAAAACTGAATTTAATTCAATGAAAAAATGGGTATAGAAAGAGCATACTTTTATGGATGAATTTATTACTCGGTTGTTGCCGAGCCTTCAGAAATATATGACTCGATCTTTGGCCGATGCTCTGGGAATTTATTACTCGGTTGTTGCCGAGCCTTCCCAAGGTGCCACTCAGTTGTAACCGAGGCTTCAAATAATAAAATACTCGGTGTTGCCGAGCCTTCCAAGATGCTACTCGGTTATAACCGAGGCTTCAAATAATAAAATACTCGATGTTGCCGAGCCTTCCAAGATGCTACTCGGTTATAACCGAGGCTTAAATAATAAAATACTCGGTGTTGCCGAGCCTTCAAAGATGCTACTCGGTTATAACCGAGGCTTCAAATAATAAAATACTCGGTGTTGCCGAGCCTTCAAAAATATATTACTCGTTATTGCCGAGCCTTCCCAAGATGCTACTCGGTTGCAACCGAGGCTTCCAAATATTAAAATACTCGGTGTTGCCAAGCCTTCCAAGATGCTACTCGGTTGTAACCGAGGCTTCAAATATTAATTGCCACTCGGTTGTGACCGAGGCTTCAAATAATAAATTACTCGGTGTTGCCGAGCCTTCCAAGGTGCTACTCGGTTGTAACCGAGGCTTCAAATAATAAAATACTCGGTATTGCCGAGCCTTCCAAGATGCTACTCGGTTGTAACCGAGGCTTCAATATTAATTGCTACTCGGTTGTGACCGAGGCTTCAAATAATAAATTACTCGGTGTTGCCGAGCCTTCCAAGATGCCACTCGATTTTAACCGAGGATTCCAAATAAATTACTCGGTGTTGCCGAGCCTTCCAAGGTGCTACTCGGTTGTAACCGAGGCTTCAAATAATAAAATACTCGGTATTGCCGAGCCTTCCAAGATGCTACTCGGTTGTAACCGAGGCTTCCAATATTAATTGCTACGGTTGTGACCGAGGCTTCAAATAATAATAAATTACTCGGTGTTGCCGAGCCTTCACGATTACATTTTACTTGGCGCTGCCAAGGTTCGGAGACCGTTACTCGGTTGTAGCCGAGCCTTCAAGATTATATTTTACTTGGTGCTGCCAAGGTTCGGAGACCGTTACTCGGTTGTAGCCGAGCCTTCAAGATTATATTTTACTTGGCGCTGCCAAGGTTCGGAGATTTGTTTTACTTGGCCCTACCAAGGTTCAGAGATTTGTTGCTCGGCCCTGCCGAGGTTCGGAGAAATATTTTACTTGGCCCTGCCAAGGTTCGGAGATTTGTTGCTCGGCCCTGCCGAGGTTCGGAGAAATATTTTACTTGGCCCTGCCAAGGTTCGAAGATTTGTTTTACTTGGCCCTGCCAAGGTTCAGAGATTTGTTGCTCGGCCCTGCCGAGGTTCGAAGAAATATTTTACTTGGCCCTGCCAAGGTTCGGAGATTTGTTGCTCGGCCCTGCCGAGGTTCAGAGAAATATTTTACTTGGCCCTGCCAAGGTTCGGAGATTTGTTTTACTTGGCCCTGCCAAGGTTCGGAGATTTGTTGCTCGGCCCTGCCGAGGTTCGGAGAAATATTTTACTTGGCCCTGCCAAGGTTCGGAGATTTGTTGCTCGGCCCTGCCGAGGTTCAGAGAAATATTTTACTTGGCCCTGCCAAGGTTCGGAGATTTTTTTTTTTTTACTTGGCCCTGCCAAGGTTCGGAGATTTGTTGCTCGGCCCTGCCGAGGTTCGGAGAAATATTTTACTTGGCCCTGCCAAGGTTCGGAGATTCCTGTTCAATCAGAGAGCTCGGCTATGCTGAGGATTGGTAAGCAGTATCTGTTTCTTCTTGCGATTTATAGCAATATAGTGCATAATGATTCACGCTACAGGTTTTGAGGAAGCAGATAAGCAGGAATGCATAGCGAGGCATGCGAGGGTGAATTCAGGGAGGACATACCCTATTGATAATACTTACGGAGATTGTCCGAGTTCCACGTCTGAGGGACAGACTTTCCGTTTAGATCTTGCAGCTTGTAGGTTCCCGGTCCAATGATCTCCGCCACTTGGTAGGGGCCTTCCCAATTTGTTGCTAGTTTTCCTTGCTCCAGCGGTTTGGAGACAGATGCTTTCCGGAGAACAGGGTCGCGGGGGAGAAGGATCTCCCTTTGACTCTGGAGGCATGATAGCATCCACGGATAGGGGGATCCTATCTCCACGAGGATGACAGCTTCTACGCCGAAGGCCATCCGTAATGGGGTCTCGCCTGTGGGGACTCTCTGTGTGGTGCGGTAGATCCACTTGCCGAGGTTGAAGCTGGACGTTGGACTTCTGTGAAGCATGGAGTCAAGAACTCCTTGTCTTAGCTTTATGACGCCATCCTTCCTTATGCAAAAGGTGCCTAGGGAGCAACGCAGCAGCCATAAATGCCTTAATGATGGAAGGAGATAAGGCATTAAATGCAGGAAGATGCACATGGCCTTTATGAGGCCATAAACGCCTTGGTGCGCATAGCGCGGCTATGGAAGCCGATCTGTTGTGCCAAGGCAAGGAGAAGGCGGAGATGGCGTCGAGTCGTGGCGAGAGGACACCAGAGAGATGAATCGGGCTCGCCGAGACCTGGGGGGATCTCTGTCGCAGCCCCCCTTGCGGGACTAGTCTGGCCTCCTTAGGTCGACATGGGGGGTCCGCAACTCCATGCGGACCAGAAGAAGAAGTGGCTGGAGAAAGAGGAGCTGCGGCCTCTTCGGGGAGGCATGGAGCAGGGGCAGCTATAACTGGATGGGGAGCTGTAAGGCGCTCCTGAACCATACGGGTCAGGGCCTGGACCTGCTGGACCAGTGTGGCGAACGGGTCCTGGGTCACTGAGACAGCTGGTGGCGACGGAGTCTCAGCTGGTGGCAGCAGCAGTGCCACGATACTCATCAGATCGGGTCTCTGGGAGGCAACCCGGTCCTGGGCTTCAGAAGTTGCCCTTCTCCGATTAGCCATTGGAGAGGTTCTCTTCCAGATCGAGATCCTTGTCTCCTTTTTTCAAGTTTAACGGGACTTGAGGCCCTTCCTCTAGCGCCAATCTGTTGCCGCTGAAATCCATCCTCCGGCTCAGGCGCGATCGGGCTGCAGCGCGGGCTCCCTCCGGGGTGGACCTGCAAGACAGTCCTCACGCGAGAGGCATTGGGGGTGGCCCTCTGCAGAAGACCCTCCAACGCCCAAGTCAGTGGAGACCAGCAGTCAACAAATATGGGGAGAAGGATCTCCCAGGAAGAGTTCCTCCGAGCTCTCGTGGGAGCTTTCATGGCGGAGTGTGAGAACAGCGAATAAAAAATGGGCGTAGAATGGCCGTACCTGAGAGGCTTGAGGGTGGCAGTATTTATAGGCGGTCACCTGACTTCTTGGACGTGCTCTGGATGAGGTCTGAAAGTTGTTGGGATTCGAAACGAATTCGAATCAGGTTGTTACAGGGCCGGTAGGATCCGTATCTGATTAGTTAGAGGATCAACGGTTGGGAGGCGGGGAGAGCTGGCCGATGGCTCGAGACTCAGTGGCTGCGTGGTCCCTAGGCCACTATTGTAGGTCCTAGGCCACGTTTTGGCATGATTCCTTGTTTGAAATCTTATTCTGTTACAGTAAATTTGAACTCTCCCGTGCCAGATTCCGCAGAGGTGTTGTGGTTCAGTCATCATGGCTGGCGGAGGCTCGACGGAGGTAGGTGCCGAGGCATAAAGGGGGAACGTGGCAGCCATAAATGCCTTAATGCAGGGAAGAAAATAAGGCATTGAATGCCTTAAAGTAGGTGGATATATGTGGCCTTTATGAGGTCATAAATGCCTTGATGCAAAAGACATAGCGTGGTTGCAGAGGCCGAGGTATGTTGGCCGAGCTATGCTGAAGCTGGCCGAGGCTGAGGCTAGCCGAGCTATGATGGCCGAGCTATGTTGGTCGAGCTATGCTGAAGTTGGCTAAGGCTGAGGCTGGCCGAGCTATGATGGCCGAGCTATGTTGGCCGAGCTATGCTGGCCGAGCTATATTTGCCGAGGCATGTTGGCCGAGCTATGCTGGCTGAGGCTGAGGCTGGCCGAGCTATGGTGGCCGAGCTATGCTGAAGTTGGCTGAGGCTGAGGCTGGCCGAGCTATGCTGGCCGAGCTATGTTGGCCGAGTCATGTTGGAGCTGGCTGATGCTGAGGCTGGCCGAGCTATGCTGGCCGAGCTATATTTGCCGAATTATATTTTCCGAGGCATGTTGGCCGAACTATATTTGCCGAGGCATATTGGCCGAACTATATTTGCCGAGGCATATTGGCCGAAGTAGCTTTCTCCTCTCTTTTTATTCCATTAAATGCTGACTAAGTCATTATGACCGTTTCTGCACCATTAAATGCTTTGGCTTATTGATTTGATGGATATTAATGAGGGGGCCCTTGGGAGAACCCACGCACATGACGTGGCCCCTTTTTTTCTCTTGTTCTCTTTCTTCATTATGAGGAGACTCTTTTTGCTAGAATGTCGCACCAGTAGGCCAGCTGGCAAGCAGGGCATTTAGACTGGGCGCGACCCAATCGCTGATGTGAGCGGTCAACAATGCAATGACGATTTTACCCCTCATCAGGTGGTATGGAACAATATAAAAAAATAGTGGTCACCATGGATGATAGTTTTGGCTTTGGTTTTGGTTTTCTCCTTACAATATAAAAAAACAATAGTCACCATGTATGCCATACAATATAAAAAACAGTGGTCACCATGGATGATAGTTTTGGTTTTGGTTTTGGTTTTCTCCTTACAATATAAAAAAACAATGATCACCATGGATGATAGTTTTAGCTTTGGTTTTGGTTTTCTCCTCAGATGGAGCGGCAAAAAGAAATATAAAAGGAGACCGGGGAAGGATTGTATGCAACATATCTTTTTGGAAAGTTTTAATCCTGTGTTCTATTTAATTATATAATTAATGTCCTATCTTTCTCAAAAGTTATAATCCCACATCCTATTTATTTATTGCATATTATAAACGAAGTTATAATCTTCTTTCATTTTGTCAGGAGATAAATGTTCCATATCTATAGAAAATACTGATAATCTAGGAGAGGCCATGGACATCATCATCCTCTCATAATAAGTTAGATATTGTTCTTATCTGTTTTAATTTTAAATGCACATCCTTATCTGCTATTTAAAAATATGGCACTTTGATATTTGATCATATTATAAATAGAGAAAAAAAGCTTTACAATAGGATTCCTCATTTATGGTCAGACTGTTGAAGATTTTGTTTCCTTTATAGACAGATGCACTGCACTTGCATTCAAATTTTGCTCCGTTTCCTTAACAAAACAAAACAAATAATTCATATGAGATGTTTAAGATACAACATAGCAGTTGATGATGATATTTTAGCAATTCTCATACGACAATTGTTATCATACAAAATCGATTAAGACTTTGAATTAGTGATAAGTACATCTGATTATTTTAATTTGATGATCACAAAACCTGTATTAATTAAGCTTGCCGTACGTCATTGATACTCATTATTCTTTGGTTAGAGGAGCTATGTGATTCCAGTGGTGGGAAAGAACGATCTCAATAAAGACGAAGAAATATTTAATATATTTTATCTTTCCCAAAGAAAACTTCCTAATCGCAAGTCGTATTTAATTTGGTGATGCTTGCTTTGCTCATGGTTTCCTAACTGTTTCTCATCATGGCTTCAATTTGTTGTTGAGTATTCCAAGCATTCTAATCCGCAGTTGTATTTAATTTGGTGATGCTTGTCTCCATTATGTGGCCTCAAGTTTGTAATTCTTCTCTAATTAGTTGTCATTGAGTATTTCAATTAGCATCGAAATTTATGACTTTGATTTATGTAGATCTTTGGTTCCGCTAAAGGTTATAATCATATTTTTCAAATATTTTAATTTCTTCAAACTTACGTTTAGTGATTGTTTTTGCTAAATTCAATAGTAAAATATCAATATTTAAGGAACTACTCTACACTCAAAAGTCGAATTTATATATTTTCTATTTCCAAAAAAACCACTCTATTAGTACCATCAAACTTTATAAAAATAAAAAAGTATTATATCTATTCTTATTCATTCTACAAAATATATTATTATTGCAATATTTTATATTTTAATAATTATTTTTCATAAATATATAATCCATTTCCTTCAATTAAATTAAAGAATAAATAAATTTATTTTATTCTTCATGGTATTTACGAAACTATTTTATTTAAAATATTTCAAAATATATATGATTTTAACATTTTCCTGTATTCATATATAATTTTTTTCTTACAAGTTATTTAAAAAGATAATTTTTTATTTTTCAATTTAAAAGTAAAAGTACTATTTAATATAGTATCTTAAATAATTTATAATTTTTATATATTTATAAATAAATTCCTTTTAATTGGATCAATAATTGAGAAACTTAACTAAATAGATAAAAAAATTTATGATGAGTTACCAATAATTTATTATAAATGTAAGGTAAAATATTATTTTTAAATATTAATAATATCACTAAATTAATGTTGTGGTTTATAATTTTAGAATTTAACATAAATTCAAGCAAAACATTATTTTTTGTTCTTTAAATATTACTAAAATAAAGCTGTGAAATATTGAAATAGTAGTAACATTTATAACAAAATGTAGCCTTTTCTTTTAATACCATTTATGTCAAAGAAAAAAATATAGTAGTGTAACAAATGTCATAATGCGAGAAGGAAGAAAGCTATTATATGATTAATTTTGGTTTTCAATTTGGCTATATTTTTTCTTGATTCAAATGATATCTTTTAAAAAAAATGGAAATATTAAATTAGAAAATCCGTCCCTGATCCGCTTTTCCAATTGGGTTCAATTTTTGACCTTGCTTGATCAAACGATTGCCTGACTGTTTGGCCTGACCGACCGAGTGCAAGAACGGAATGTGTCAGGGGTAGACCGAATCCATTTGCCACCCCAAGCTCTTCAAAATTATTTTAAAAATATTAACTGGACTTGTAGACTTGGATTTGAATACTACCAACCAAACCGTCTTCATAGTTTTAATTAGGAGAAATTCATATAACAAAGGCATTTGACACAACAATAAAGAGGTTGTGATTACATGAAAAGAAAATCTCGAAAATATATGGTCTATTTATCAAAAATTTGGAGTTTATGTGGATAGAGTGTCAGATTTTTATGGACACGATTACATTCAAGCCTCCCATCTTGACTCAAAAATTTACCTGCTAATATTTCCCCGTTTCCATTGTCATATATAAATGTGTGTAAAATGAAATATGGCAAGATTGGTTGGCAAATTGCGGTAAAAGAAAAGCAAATGAATGAAATCTTTCATGGGTGTAAAAAAGCTTACGTCCAGTTTCATGGGTGACATGGGCGAAGAAGGCAGCAATTTCCCGCTTGGAGTCGTCGGCAGTACCGACGCGGCCGAAGCTGGGGTAGGATCTGAGCGCGTCCAGGAACGCCGCCCGAGTGTAGAAGCCCTTGCCGGGGCACCCACCGCCAGCCTGATTGATTATTCCATCGAAGAATTGCTGGGTGACGATATCCCCCACCGCGACGCCGTTGGTCGGCGGCACGGCCTGGCACGGCCCTTGTTGGCACCCTGGACCGCAGTATTCATTGCCCGTGCCGCAGTATCCGTACTTGCTGCAGCATAGAACCTGCGAGCACCCGCAATTCTGGGCAGCGGATGGGGATATTATTATTCCAGCCAGCAGGAGGGATAGGAATAAGGTTATTCCGCTATATGCCATCTTCTTAGCTGCTCTCTAGGGAATGCGAGGATGAGAGAACCGCGGCCGAGAGGCAAATTAAAACTATGAAGACGGTTTGGTTTTGGTTTTCGTTTTCTCATCGGATAAGAGTGGCAGAAACAAGCACAAGAGGATCGGAGGGGGGCAGATGGTACAGAAGATATGAGGATGAGGAGGAGGGAGAGAAGATGGACTATTTCCAATGCCAATTAACCTCATCCCCTGTATGGCCTTTTATGGAGGCCGCGGTGCCTTTCTGGAACCTTCGGTCCAACCTATTTAATTATGTTTCTCTCGAATCTTCTCATCCCGCGTCCCATTCATTTTCTCCCTCCCAAACGTTTTAATCCCCGGTCGCATTTAATTTGGTAACGGTTGTCTGGAATTGTTGGGATTGTTTCCAACTCAGATAATTTTGGAAAGAAAAATCAAGGTAAGAGAAGGTTTTCTCTCAAGAATAAAATTAATCTATTACGTTTCATTAAGCACATCACCGTATAAATATTGTTTCTTGTTTCTATGGATAAGCATAATCCTCTTATGATCTTATCCATCTAACGCTATCCTACCAAATCATAAAAAGATAGGCCCATTATTTAAAAAAACTAACTCAAACTAAATAAAATAAAATAAAATACTAACAAACTAACAACCATTATCTTTTAACACTCCCCTTTAATGGTTGTTCTTGGATACCCATGAGATATCTAAAGTGAATGAATTTCTCCTTGGGTAGTGCCTTGGTGAAGATGTCTGCAATTTGGTCTTTAGTCTTCACATATTTGACTTCAATTTCTTTTTTTTCTACCACATCTCTAATGAAATGGTACTTGATTTTGATATGCTTGGTGCGGCTGTGATATATAGGATTCTTTGTCATAGAAATAGTAGATTTGTTGTCACATAGCAGAGTAGTAGCTTCTTGTTGCTTTTCACCCATATCTTCAAGTATTCTTGCTTCTTCACATAAAGTGTTGGTTCACTTGGACTTTTTAGAAAACTTTTTTCATTGAAGTAGGTGTCAATTTGAGAGTACCATGCTCTGGGTGCTTGCTTTAGCCCATACAATGCTTTCTTCAACTTGTATACCTTGTTTTCTTGACCTTTGATAATGAAGCCTTGAGGTTGTTCAACATAAATTTCTTCTTCTAATACTCCATTCAAGAATGCAGACTTTACATCCAGTTGATGTAGTTTCCAACTTTTATGTGCTGCTATAGAAATAAGAGTTCTAATTATATAATGTCTAGCAACGGATGCAAAAGTTTCTTGATAATCAATACCAGGTAATTGAGAATATCCCTTTGCTACTAATCTTGCTCTGTGTCTTTGAATGGTGCCATCTAGATTGTGTTTTGTTTTGTAGATCCACATCAAGCCAATGACTTCCTTATCACTTAGTTTCTTCACTAATTCCCAAGTTTTATTCTTCTCAATCATATTGATTTCCTCTTGCATTGCCTTGTTCCACACTTCTTCATGCATAGCATTTTCATAAGTTTCAGGCTCAATCATGCAAAAATTACAAGAAGCATAAATGTCACTTAATATTCTCATTTTTATAGGAGTAGAACTTGAAGATGGACTTGAACTTGAAGTAGTTTGTGGTGAACCTTCAACCTTATTTTCTTTATTTTGAGCATCATGAATTTCTTCATCTAGAAAATAATATTTTCTTCAACTTTCTTTTGCTTCCAATCCCAAGCAACTTTTTCATTGAAAATAACATCTCTTCTTATGATCACTTGATTTTGCTTCAAGCTGAAAAGTCTGTAACCTTTTGATTTAGAACTGTATCCAACAAAGATACATTTTTCACTTACTTCATCAAGTTTATGTCTCCTTTCCTTTGGAATATGTGCATAGCACACACATCCAAAGATTTTAAAATGCTTCACTAAAGGCTTTCTACCATACCAGGCTTCAAATGGTGTCATATTTTGAAGAGCTTTTGTTGGACATCCACTACAAGAGAAAAAAATATTATGATGCCCAAATGCGTCGCTAATGCGTCGCTAAACATGGTATTGCGACGCAATGACGGCGTCGCTCAGATGATCGTCGCAGTCTCAATTTGTCGCAATTGCGTCGCTTCACAGCGACTCTCTGTGACGCAGCAATGCATCGCAATATTGCGACGCATCATAAATACGTCGCTAATTTTAAAACTAATTTTTTATATTTAATATTATTATTAAATATTACGACGCATTCAAGTGCGTCGCAATATGGCAACGCACTTGAATGCGTCGCAATATGGCGACGCACTTGAATGCATCGCAATATTTAATAATAATATTTTGATATAGTAGCGACGGAATTTGAGTCGCTAATGCGTCGCTAACTAATTTTTTTTAAAATATTGTGATGCCAGGTCATTGCATCGCAATATTTAATAATAATATTTTAGATATATTAGCGATGCAATGTGAGTTGCTAATGCGTTGCTAATTAAATTTTTTTAAAAATATTGCAACGTCGAGTCATTGTGTCGCAATATTTAATAATAATATTTTGAAAATATTAGCGATGCAATTTCAGTCGCTAATGCATCGCTAATTATTTTTTTTAAAAAAAATAAAATATTAAAAATTAAAACGGTTAATGCAATTGTTAAATTTAAATATTGATCAAAACATTCTTCACTCATATTGATCCAAACAATAATCATTCAATTTCTAAAAATAATTAATATATTAAAATTTTGAAGTTTTCATGTACAAAATATAAAAAATAAAAAAATACATCAAGAATCCCGCGATCATGTGGAGGATGGGAACCATACGACAGGCGGCTAACCATATCCTGCAACTGACACATCTGATCTCACACATCTGCAAGCTCCTGCTGATGGCCTCGCATATGCTGCTCGAACTCGTGCTCGAACTCCTGCCGAACCTCCTCTGTAATAGATCTCTGAATGTCGTCTAAACGCTCGGCAAGAATATCACCAGAATATCGCGAGCTGGAGGCCTGATGGGGAAAATATGCAGAAGCTCTAGTGCCCAGACTATAGACCCTGCGGTCTCGCAGCTGGGCACCAACAGCCTCCAAAAATACATGTCGACTTTCCTCTGCTGAGAGTTCGACGTACGTCTCCCCATCAGTGGAGTCGACCTGCGATGCCTGGGAGCGAAGCTCCTCGACTCGTGTCTTTGAATTATAAAATAAACAATAAATGAATCAATAAATTTCTCTAAATAAAATTTTAGAAATTAAACAGATACTACATCAAGCTAATTTCTTACCGCAACCTCCCGTGATCGCGTATCGACCCAGGAACCATCCCTTCTGGTGTGTGTCGCCCTGAATAGACGAAACTCACCAGGATCTCCGCCCTCCTGCTAAGACTATAACAATAAAAAAATTGATATTAATGCAAATATTTGTAAATAACTAAATTAGTAATTAAATTATTTATGTTTTCTTACCATACTGCGTTGTACTCCTGAATCGAAATGGAGCCCGAAGTGTGGCGGGAGAGACCCGTGCCAGGACCGCCTCTCTCGGATCGGCGGTTCGTGCTGGCTGATGCGGACCTTCTGCACTAGCCATCGGACTGCCAGGCCTGCTGCCACTCATGTTAAATACCCTCTGGCACATGCAGGACGCTAGCCCAATGACCTCCAACGATGAAGCATGTCGGAGTATCGGCGTCCCGTAAGAGTCTCCCATGCTGCCCTAATGGCATCATGGCTGGCAGGGTCCCACGTAAACTTTTTCTGCATTAAAATAAATAGTTAGTTTCATAATTTATTAAGATTAAGAAATTTTATATCAGTGATAAATTGTATTTAATAAGTTTACCTGAAACTCAAAAAATAAAATTACCTCATGGCTGCAGATACGTGGCGCCAATCGTAGCCACTGGGATCTGCACGCCTTTGAAATATGGAGCTGATGTGGTTGGATACATGATGCTGTTCAATAAATCTGTTAAAAAAATGTATGTTTATAAGTAATTGACTTAAAAACATACATATATTTTTAATTAGTATATACTTAAGCCCATGAGCATCCAGTCGATGTACGGTGCGGCCGATGGTGGAAGAACTCTCGGAGGTATGTGCCGATCGGCTGGAAGGTAATACAAATGCAAGATCACCCGAAGGCTGTGCGATGTATGGAAATCCGAACTCTCTATCTCCAAAGCTCGTGTGATCTGATGCAGCAGGGCTACATCCCTGCTCACTCCGTATGTCATCGGTAGATCTACCTCTGCCCGTCATACTGAAAATACTAAAGATTCATGCAATTAAATTACGATTAATGATTGACTATGTAAAAATTTAACACTTATAAAATAAAGTTAAATTTAAAAAACCTCTATGTTTAATCGGTGTCATTTGTTTCGTAAAATGTTGGTTCAACATCTGATGCCATATCGGACTGCGATTCAGTTTCATTATCATCGGAAGGAAACCGAACATTTGCATCCTCAATTTCTTGGACATCACCATTTGGATCTCTAAGTGATGTTTCAGGAGCCCTTGTGTCGTCCTCAATTGCATGCATTTCCATCTCATCCTCTTGAAATGCAGGGCACTCGGTTGATTGACTTGATGAACTCTCCTCTAATACGATTGTTGAATGTGGGACGATTTTAGAAACAGCCCACCAATCTCGCTTGTCGTTGCGCAAACTTGGATATCCGCAGTAAAACACTTGCTGAGCTTGGGATGCAAGGATGAATGGGTCATATTTCTGGAATCTTCGTCGATGGTTCACTTCAACCAAATTGTAGTCATTATGAACCCTTTTGCCCACAGGAACTGTCGGATCGAACCAATCGCAACGAAACAATACGGTTCATTTCATAGGCCAATTGGGATATTCAACTTCAACCACTCTACTAACTTTCCGTAATAATCCTGCATATTTGCTCCAACACTTTCTCCTTTAACACACACGCCCCAGTTCTACATGCCTCTTGAAGCTGCTAATCGTTCAATCTAAAATTTGTACCCATTAACAAAATAGCCAGTAGAGGTTGTTACGGTCTTCAATGGCCATTGCGATAGACATTTAATGAAAATATTGTCGGTTGTGGACCATGGACCGTTTACCTATAAATTAATAAGCTATTCACAACCAATTCGAAAAATAAAAGCCATTATTGAAATTGATTGAGTGATACTACTCACAAATTCATAAAACCAGTAAGCGAACTCTGTTTCTAACTTCTGCCCAATTGCAACTTGACTGATGTCGGGATTCATCTATCGTTGTCTATCACAATACATCCTTATGGGATGATAAGGATTAAAACTTATGTTAGCAATTAAATATTATGGTATATTGTAATTTAAATTAGAAGTTCCAATTAAGCATTGAAGTATACACTTACTCAATATATGGATCAACTTCTCTACAGTTCATTAGGATGTAATAATGTGCTGCATTATACTCCATATCGCTAAGATTTCTTGACTTCTGCCCCAAATGAACGATCGATACCTTTAAAAATTGATATTCTACCATCATTAGGTTCTCCTTCGTCCACACATACGTCATCGTTACGACCAAGATTTTGGCTCCTCGTGTGGACGTGACCCTCAATGTAATGCGAGGCAAAAGCTGAAACTTCTTCGACCAAGTGTGCATTGCATATAGAACCTTCAACCCTTGCCTTATTATGCACATTATTTTTTAACTTCTTAAGGTACCTATATGTAAAGTTGAGACCAAAAATTAACCAATTTTCTCGCAATGAAATAATATTTGAAATGTCAACATGTCTTAATGATGTATATATTTACCTCTTGAAAGGATACATCCAGCGATACTGCACGGGACCAGCTATGCTCGCTTCGTATGGCAAGTGAACCGGTAAATGCTCCATTGAGTCAAAAAAACTGGGAGGAAATATTCGCTCCAGCTTGCATAAAATAATTGAATTTTCTCCTCAAGCCTTGCCATGGATGCATAAGTAATGATTGCGGCAGATAACTCCTTGAAGAACAAGCTGAGCTTCGTCAATGCCTTCCAGACATGTTGCGGAAGCAACTCACGAAAAGCTATAGGCAATAACGTTGCATGAAAACATGGCAGTCGTGACTCTTCATGCCGAACAACTTGAGCTTATGCATGTCCACACACCTACCGATATTTGAGGCATAACCATCTGGAAATTTTAACCCTCTAAGCCAGTTACATAAAACTTCTCGTGAATTTCTGTCAAGAGTGTAACAGGCTTTAGGATAGGTCCCGTCGGCACTCCTCCTCAAATCACCTCTTCTGCAATACTGATTAAGTTCTTCTCTTGACTTTGCAGTGTCTTTGGTTTTTCCCGGGATGTTTAGCACCGTGTTAAATATGTTATCAAAGAAAATTTTCTCGATATGCATAACATCCAAGTTGTGCCGGATGAGATTTGTGCTCCAATAAGGCAAATCCCAAAATATACTCCTCTTCTTCTAGTTATGTTCTTTACATATACGGCCATTTATTCTATCTGCATCTGGTTCCCAAGCATACCTCAACCCCAAATGCTCTATAGTATCAAATATATCCATGCCGGACCTAACCGGTTCGGCAATTTTGTGACTGCTTTGTTCTTCCGAAAGGCGATCAAGTTACGCCTGTAAGGATGATTTGGGGCAAGAACTCCTATGATTATCAAACCATGACTGCTTACCACTCTTCTGCAATGTAAATGCATCCGAATCATACATGCAATGGGGGCATGCCAGACGTCCAGCAGTGCTCCAACCAGACAACATTGCATATGCCGGGAAGTCACTTATTGTCCACATCAAAGCAGCTCTCATGATGAAATTCTGTTTCATAGAAATGTCGTAGGCTACGACTCCTGTTTCCCACAACATTTTCAATTCGGCCACCAACGGTTGCAGGAAGACATCAATCTTTTCCTTTGGATTTGATGGTCCTGGAACCAAAACTGTCAAAAACATTGCAGAATCTTTCATGCACTTCCATGGAGGAAGGTTATATACAGTCAGTATCACAGGCCAACATGAATACTGTTGCCCGCTTGACCAAATGGTTGGAAGCCATCGGTACAAAGACCTAATCTCACATTCCTTATATCTTCAGCGAAATCAGGATGATTTTCATTGAAATGCTTCCAAGCTTTTGAATCTGATGGATGCCGCATTTCATCCTCTTTAGATTCATGTTCGGCATGCCATCTCATATCAGCAGCTGTAGCCTCAGATCTGTATAATCTCTGCAGGCATGGAGTAAGAGGAAAGTAATGCATCCTCTTGTAAGGCACACTTTTCCTCCTACTTGTACTAGCTCCCCTTCGCCATTTTTGTACCTCGATTGCCCACAAATCTTACACCATCTCAGCTCTGAGTCTTCACCCCAATATATCATACAATTGTTCAAGCAACAATCGATCTTATTAACTGGGAGCCCAAGCCCACGCAACAACTTCTTCGTTGAGTAAAAACTGTCTGCTACAACATTATCATTTGGCAAAATTTCCTTGATTAACCCAGCTACAGAATTGAA